>JASAMX010002139.1:0-26135 GCA_030248175.1 Microlaimidae sp. YZB2_3 | reverse complement strand
GTTGAAAAGAGTCTAAATATAAAAGTGACAGCGAAAAAACTTCTATTCGCTTTTTATTTTCATAGGAGTATATGTTTTAGAATAAACAGTAAGTAAATAACTTGTTGGCGTTCTCATTCCACTCATGATTGTTTAATATTAATTCTTTAGTTTTTTCAAAAGCAGGGTTTCGAAGCTCCAGAGATTCGGAGTAAGGTTCAAACATTGTCATGTTTTTATTAAAAAGCCATGGTATAAATTATGTGTAAAATAACCTTTAAAAATTTCGTGTTTTAGTATGATGTTTTTTAAAACAATTTACATAATTTTTTTATTATTAAATTTCATTATACTTAAGCAAGTAAAATTGTTATTTATAATTAAAAACGAAACAATTTATTTAACGTTTAATTGTCTGCGCGTTCAAACGATTAAAATTTAATTCAGCTCAATCATTCTAAAAAATTTAATTTATTTTAAAAACGTATTTTTTCTTAGCTAAGTACCCTCGTGACCAGTACCCTCGTGTCCAGTACCCTCGTGTCGAGTACCCTCGTGTCCAGTACCCTCGTGTCGAGTACCTCGTGACCAGTACCCTCGTGTCCAGTACCCTCGTGTCGAGTACCCTCGTGTCCAGTACCCTCAAGTCCTATAATCCAGCGTTATTGTGCAGTAGTTGTTTTGTGAGACATTGTTTATTGACAAAAATTTAATCATGCTCACAAAACATAGTGGCGCATAATATCGGTAGCTGTGGAAGATTTGCAATATACACGTAGGTAACAATCAAAATTGTTAAAAATTTTTACAGTTAACATGTTTATCTATAAGATGTTTTGATTATTTTTTTTTGTTTTGTGTTGCGTATTTTTTTTATGGTTTTTGTTTTTATCTATCATAAAATGATTGACATTTTTAATGTTATTTCTTCCTTTATATTATCGTTATTTTTTGCTAAAATCTTCATAAATAAAATGATTAAAAATCTGTAGTTCGTGTAAAAATGTGAAATATGAGAACAAAAATAGAAGCTAATATGGAAATATGCGGTAATCTCTGTGAACGCTTGGTTGATCTATATATAGTTTTCTAGTCAATCAAATACGCCACTATTAACAAACTTAACTCTTGAATTTCACGCGAATGAGATTGAGGTCTGAAAAGCGCTTTGCAACTATTGAATCCTCTTAATTAGTTGGCGGTAAAACCAAAGAAAAATACTGAACCTCCAATCCACTGCGCGCCACCCTTGCTAATGCAAAATAAACGACACCGTAAGTGATTTATAACGTGAGATTCTTGAATTTACTTATATGACAAATACCGGTCATCAAAAATACATATTATGTATTCTTGCGGTCATTTATTTTAAATTTCGTGCACGCTTAGTGGAAAACATATAATTTAAACAAAAAATATATCTGTTTTAATAAATATGATAGTATGCGTATAATACAGTGTTTTCATACTAACCTTGCTCAATGTACATAAATAGGAAAAACCCTATGAAACATTATAAATATTTGCTGTAAAGTTTGTTGTTTTTTATTACTGAAAAGGTTGGATTAGGGTAAGGCAATACTTGTAGATATCAGTATTATTTATATAAATACTCTAAAAAATACACCGCTCCCTCTGTTCTCATTGCTTATGGTTAAAGTATATCTGGCTGACCTCCCACATTGTGTTTGTCAGACATGAACGAACCAATTTAAATTGTGCAGTTATGATGTTTAAAAACAGCATTAAGAAGGATAATTTTTTAATTTCTCGCCTTTACACAAAATATTTCAAAGTAAATGAGCTTTATCTTTTAAAAAATTGCATTTTTGTTTCGAATTGAGTAATTTGATAAATAAAAACGCATATTTTTTTAATTCCCGCCTTTTCACAAAATATACAAAAATTAACCAACTTTAGCCCTTAAAAATTTTTTATTTAGGTTACAAATTAAGTAATTTGATAAATAATTATTAAAATACAGTTTTTAATCTTTGTTATTAATCCGCTTTAGTGAAAAATTTTGAATGGTTTTGTTGTTAAATAGTTGGTTCAATACTGCAAATATCGCGGTCAGCTAGATTTTATTTGTCTATAATTTAATTTTTGTTAAACTATAACTGTTTTTGCTGAAAATTTTAAATGGTTTTATTGTTAAATACTCAATTCAATGCTGCGAATCAGCAAGGTCAGCTAGGTTTTATTGGAATATAGTAATTTTTCTGTAGATTATACACAGTTACACTCTTTAATTTCTTTGTTTTTCAACGAAGTTTTTGTGACATGTCCAAATACATTGTTTACTCCTGTTATTGAAGCGTAATTGCTTCAATAATTCCTCAATTTAGCGATTAACACAATATAACACACAAACAAATCAAATTACAAAATTCACTCAATTAAAATGTATTAGAGCGGAAAACTTAATTACGACCCTAACTCTAAGTCAGTAATTCGAATTTTAATCAAATTTCGCTAACATTATTGATTCCTGTTTTAATTACAATCTAAGTAATCGAAAGTGTAACCAATGAGTGTTGTCAATTGTCACGCATTATTGTATGTACTTTAAAAATTTACTTTAGAACTTTATGTAATATTACTTTAGTGTTCATAATTTCAGTTTATTTCTAATAGTTAAACTTGTTTAACTGATAAAAAAATTTATAAAATAATCAAAAATTTATTCAGCAATTTGTAGACCATTTAAAATAATTACGAATGAATTTCTTGGAAACTTAGTTAAAAAAACAAAACATAGTTGAAAGATCAAACATGGATCAATTTTATGTCAGAATGAAGTTTGTTAATTATCTCAAATAATAAAAAAAGAATTTTAATAAAACATGAATTATTCTAAAATAAAATATTCATATGTTTACATTAAAACTTCTGTATTTTAATTTGCACTGAATAGATTTGGATTAACAACAGAGGATTTAATATAATAACTTTATTTAATGGCAAGTTACGTTGCGCATATAAAAAAGCCATAATATCAAATAATAAGCGATTTCACGAATATAGCGCGAATGCTTGCGTGTTTTTATGTTTATTTCTCTGACTCTTAAATAGATATTATAACAGTTAAAAGTATTTCAATTAAGGTTTTTAATCAAGGTTTGTTTACTAAAAACAGTATTATAAATTATTTTTTATGTTTTAACGTTTTTTACGTTGTGATACAATTCTATACTTAATTGTAATTTTTTTACGACTCCATGAGTGCTATAATAACACATTGTTTAATATTTTTATATTTTTAAAAATATTTTTTCTCAAAAAAATTTTGTTGTACTTTTTATTTAAATACCAAAATTAATATTTTAAGAACTTTATGCAGAATTGTTTTATAACCATCTTGAACTTAAACTAATCATATAAATAAGATCTAGCAAACATTAGCATTGCTGACTGACTGTGCGGAAAATCCTTAAAGGTGTGGTATACTAAATCACGGCGCATTTTTTTCGCTTTGATTTTGGTATCAATCGATGCGTCAGGTTTCACTGAGTAAAAAATTGTATTACAAAAAAAAATTTCAGCGGTTGTCCAGGTATTAGCAAGAATATCGCTTGGTTATTCCAGATAATTTTCAGTTTTTTACCAAACACCAGCCACGGTGTGTTTTGTTTGCTTACGTTGGACTTTGCAAACGCATTTTTTCTCGTGAAAATTCAGATGTATTTAAGATATTTTTTATATGCATATCTTGTTATGAAAATATGCAAAATTTTTAATTATACTAATTTCTTTGTGTTTTTATTAATTATACTCCAGTTATAATGTTTTATTTTAAATAAATGATTTGATGTATTTTGAGTTTAGTTCAATATTGGCAGGCGTTTTTTTAATCTTTCATCAGGCGTACATATTTACTGTTATTTGGCTGGTTGAGCGGCAAAAAAATCGGTGAAATAATGAAGCGATAATATCTAGACAAACGCTCAAAATTAATTTTTTTGTAATACAATTTTTTACTCAGTGAAACCTGACGCAAACATTGATACCTAAAAACCAAGCGAAAAAATACACCATGAAGTATACCGCACCTTTAATTGATGCAAATTTTTTTTAATAGCAAAAGACGAAATAACTGGGATTTTTAACAATAACTTACAATTATATTAATTATTGTGTATCTTAGTTTTTTTAGAAATTGCCTGTTTTAAAACGTGTATCTGAGCGGTATGGCCCGCCCGACTCGCTCCCGCCGACTCGCTCCCAGCCCAACTCGCTCCCGGCCCAACTCGCTCCCAGCCCAACTCGCTCCCAGCCCAACTCGCTCCCAGCCCAACTCGCTCCCGGCCCAACTCGCTCCCAGCCCAACTCGCTTCCAGCCCGACTCGCTCCCAGCCCGACTTGCTCCCAGCCCGACTCGCTCCCAGCCCAACTCGCTCCCAGCCCAACTCGCTCCCAGCCCAACTCGCTTCCAGCCCAACTCGCTCCCGGCCCGACTCGCTCCCAGCCCAACTCGCTCCCAGCCCGACTCGCTCCCAGCCCAACTCGCTCCCAGCCCAACTCGCTCCCAGCCCAACTCGCTCCCAGCCCAACTCGCTCCCAGCCCAACTCGCTCCCGGCCCGACTCGCTCCCAGCCCAACTCGCTCCCAGCCCCACTCGCTCCCAGCCCAACTCGCTCCCAGCCCAACTCGCTCCCAGCCCAACTCGCTCCCAGCCCAACTCGCTCCCAGCCCGACTCGCTCCCAGCCCGACTCGCTCCCAGCCCAACTTGCTGTGTATTATTAGACATTATGCTTTATCGCACAGTAAAGAGGCTTAGGCTTAGGCTTAGGCTGAGGCTCTCGCTCCCAGCCCAACTCGCTCCCAGCCCGACTCGCTCCCAGCCCAACTTGCTCCCAGCCCAACTCGCTTCCAGTCCGACTTGCTCCCAGCCCAACTCGCTCCCAGCCCAACTCGCTCCCAGCCCAACTCGCTCCCAGCCCAACTCGCTCCCAGCCCAACTCGCTCCCAGCCCAACTCACTCCCAGCCCAACTCGCTCCCGGCCCAACTCGCTCCCAGCCCAACTCGCTCCCAGCCCGACTCGCTCCCAGCCCAACTCGCTCCCAGCCCAACTCGCTCCCAGCCCAACTCGCTCCCAGCCCAACTCGCTCCCAGCCCAACTCGCTCCCAGCCCAACTCGCTCCCAGCCCAACTCGCTTCCAGCCCGACTCGCTCCCAGCCCAACTCGCTCCCAGCCCAACTCGCTCCCAGCCCAACTCGCTCCCAGCCCAACTCGCTCCCAGCCCGACTCGCTCCCAGCCCAACTCGCTCCCGGCCCGACTCGCTCCCAGCCCAACTCGCTTCCAGCCCGACTCGCTCCCAGCCCAACTCGCTCCCAGCCCAACTCGCTCCCAGCCCAACTCGCTTCCAGCCCGACTCGCTCCCAGCCCAACTCGCTCCCAGCCCGACTCGCTCCCAGCCCAACTCGCTCCCAGCCCAACTCGCTCCCAGCCCAACTCGCTTCCAGCCCGACTCGCTCCCAGCCCAACTCGCTCCCAGCCCAACTCGCTCCCAGCCCAACTCGCTCCCAGCCCAACTCGCTCCCAGCCCGACTCGCTCCCAGCCCAACTCGCTCCCGGCCCGACTCGCTCCCAGCCCAACTCGCCTCCGAGCCCGACTCGCTCCCAGCCCAACTCGCTCCCAGCCCAACTCGCTCCCAGCCCAACTCGCTCCCAGCCCAACTCGCTCCCAGCCCAACTCGCTCCCAGCCCGACTCGCTCCCAGCCCAACTCGCTCCCAGCCCAACTCGCTCCCAGCCCAACTCGCTTCCAGCTCGACTCGCTCCCAGCCCGACTCGCTCCCGTTTAAAACTGTAAACGCATTTTTATAACAGAATATTAGTTTAGTAAAAAATGTACATATGACACAAAATTATATAACAAAAGGAAGATGGATTTGATGCAATGCGTGATGCAGTGTATTATTAGACATTATGCTTTATCGCACAGTAAAGAGGCTTAGGCTTAGGCTTAGGCTGAGGCTTAGGCTTAGGCTTAGGCTTAGGCTTAGGAAAATCCATCTTCCTTTTGTAATATAGTTTTGTGTCATATGTACATTTTTTACTAAACTAATATTCTGTTATAAAAATGCGTTTAGAGTTTTAAACGGGAGCGAGTCGGGCTGGGGGCAAGTCGGGCTGGAAGCGAGATTGGGCTGGGAGCAGTTGGTGGGAGCCGGGGGCCGGGAGCCGAGTTGGGCTGGGAAGTTGGGCTGGGAGCGGGCGAGTTGGGGCTGGGAGCAAGTTGGGCTGGGAGCCGAGGTTGGGCCGGGAGCGAGTAGGCCGGGAGCGAGGGGGGTCGTGGGCAACCCGTATCTGAGACTAACATGCAAAAATAAAAAATATGACTACAAAAATCAATATAACCGAGTTTTTTCTCGTCAAAACATCCGCGAAAATCAACCAAAATTATACTGAAAAAGGCAGCAATTCAATTTAAAAAAAACTTAGGAGTTCCATTAAGGAGGATATAAATAATTTATTCATGACTCTATACTTTATTAATTAGTCTATGATATGCTGAATTTAATTTTAATTGTATATATTAGTTTTTCAAACGTTTAATTTATGATTTTATGCTTTCTTAATTAGTCTATAATATGTTGAATTTAATTTTAAGTGTATATATTAGCTTTTCATATGTTTTTATAAAAAGTTATTTTATTTAAAAAAATTAGGTAGTATTATGGATGTGTTTTTATTCCGTCTCCTTTTCACCGCTCTTAAAAAGTTACAGATTATCATAACGATATTTTCCTTTTTCAGTCAGCAATGTTAGTGTTTGCTTTACTTTATCTATGTTTGAAATAAGTTTTAGTGCAAGATGCGAATATAAAACTATTGATAATGATAAGTTTAGAGATTAACATAACTAGATGTTAAGGCCTTGTTAGTGTGCATTTAAAACAAATATGCATAAATTTACTAGGATATCAATTTATCCAATTTAAACAAACAAAATCTATAAAAAAACATTAGAAAAAGTTTAACCATTATTAAAAGTTTTAAACACCGTGCTCATATAGTAGTTATTAACAGGCCTTACGTTAAAACAATTCTTTATCAGAATTGTTTATCATACAGAATTTATCAATTTTAAATGTTTCACTTTTTTAAATGTTAAATTAAACACTATACAAATACAGATGTAATTCGGAATTCGTTGGCCGGTTCGAAAATTAATGTTCTACAACCCAACTATAGGCCGAAAGTCACTGGTATAAACATTAATCATCGGATAAAATGTCGAGGTCTGCGGTTGAAGAACCTGTGGAAATAGAAATCTCTGAAAAGAAGGCGGAAGGCCCGCTTACAATAGAAGATTTGCATAGCAGGTTACGAAGAATCTCTTTCTCTTAACACCGGAAGCTTTCCGTTGAGTTTATAATATAGTTTTAATAATTTTTATTAAATGATATTTAATTCTTCGTGAAATGATAATCGCTTTAATGGAACGTATCCTAGGGTGAATGAAGTGTGTTTCATTTTTTGGTGGATTTTTTTTGTTCGGTTTGATAACACTTTAATTTACACATTTTTTGGGATTTTACACCTCTCGCAATTTTGGTAATGCAAAAAGCTACGAAAATTTTTAAAATATGTTTCCGATTAGCAACAGAACCTCTTATCGGAACTTAAAAACGAGGTGTTAAATAAATAATTGCTAAAACGGTGTTTTTAGAGGTATTTTATGTATCTAAAGTTGAAAGTTCAAAGATAAAGTTAATAGGTTTTAAAGTACAAAAATTAAAATTTAAAACAAAACATACTAAACAAAGCAAGTTAAATTTAATTTTATTTACCCTAACCAAAAAAATATAATATACCGAAAAATGTGCAATTGCTATATAAAAAAGTGCGGAAACGTAGGCCATTATAATGAGCCTCTCCATTTAAATGACACTCTCCACTATAATGGCATATAGCCATTTTAATTCAGCGAGTTAAAATGAAAGAAGCTTATTATAATAGCCATCTATTGACTTAATTTCACTTCATATATACTCACAAGTGTAATACTGTCCGGGCCGCACGGTTTTCCCGTGTGGGTCTAATACTGTCCAACACGGAGAAAACTCGTACGGCCCGGACAGTATTACACTTGTGAGTATATATAAAGTGAAATTAAGTCAATAAATGGTTATTATAATAGCTTCCTCTCCATTTTAACTCGCCGAATTAAAATGGCTACTATGCCATTATAGTGAAGAGTGTCATTTAAATGGAAAGGCTCATTATAATGGCCTATTATTCCGCACTTTTTTATATAGGAGTTGCACATTTTTCGGTATATTATATATTTTTGCCCTAACTACTGCTAAAAATTTTAGATTGAAAACAGTTATAAGAACTCACAAAGATTTTTTTTACTCAACCTGTTCCCGTGAAGGCCTTTTCCCCCGCTACAACCGTGAAACCTTCTTACGACAATGGTAAAACATTCGTCTTACGTTGGTGGTATTTTCGTATGACAAATGTCATCATATGTAAACCTTACCGCGGTAAGCTCTTCCCATGACCTAGGTTTTACTTCCGTCATACATAATTTTTGTGCGCGTATAGTGCCCAATGAGGGAGCAAATTGAAATGGTTAAAGCTGTACGGTAGCAATATGCAAATTTTTGCAACATGAAATATCCTACGTAATACACTGTATCCGTGACAAAAATCTGCATTTTGCTACCGTGCCTCTTTAACCATTTTAATTTGCTCGCTCACTGGGCACTACTTGAGTAAAAAATTATGTATGACGGAAGTATGACATAGGTCGCACGAACGTTTCACGGTAGTAAACGAAGAAAAGGCAATTATGGAAACGGATTAAATATTAATTTTTTCTGTATTCATTTTTAATTACTTTGCAGCAAACGCTTGGTAAACATCGGTTGAAAACTCCTTTTATAAACACTAGTGTTAAAAATTTCGACCAATAAGAATTTAGAATTAAGAAGCCAACCAGTAAATATCACAAGCAATCAATATGAGTTCACCAATGTACTGAGAAATCTATAATATTTATGTTTTTTGAAACAATATTTTATAACCCCACTTCCGAAGCTTCACCCTTATTATGAGACTAACCAATTTGAGACCACCACTGACAGGAAAAAACTTTCTTCATATGTGATTAGGATTCTAAGTACAACATGGTGAATACAATTAAGAATCTTGATACTTAAAAAAAATTTAAAAAATATCCCAGCCTTTCCTAAAATAAAGCTAAATTTTTAAAGGCAACAAAGTATGAAATTAAAGGCATAATTGTCAAAAAGAAGTTAAGAATGAACGTACAAGCCACAAAAAGTCTTCACTCTACTGGTAGATGCAACCAAAAATTTATTAAATTGCGTCACGTGTTTTCCTGCACATTATACTTTTTAAAAACGAGTAGCTACTTGATCATCCCCACAATTTTACCCTGGTGGAATTCATCTTTAAGTATTTTTCTTCTGGTATTAAGCGAAATTCACTTGCTACATATTTTATAATAAAATTTTGAATGTGTCGGGTTTTAAGTTTTGAATGTGTCAGCCTCTAAACACCATTTACTGATATCTACAAGAGTGAGAAAAATTTTCGCCAAACTGTAAATGTAGCCATAAAAAATTTATATTTGGAAGGGAGGCTTTGATTATTCACCCCATATTTAAATGATAAAACCGAAAGACATACGGAAGAAAGGGATGAATTAAAAAAGAACAACCCCAGATCGGACCATTTACGTGAGCTAAATTAAGATATCTACAGGTCTGTAAGTGGAGAAAATGACAAAAAGTGGCATGAACATCTTTCCACTGTTAACAGATGAACCAAAATTGTGAAGGTATGGAAGATTGGTAAGACACTAGGAAAAGGTCCTACCGCCAAGTCTAAGCAGGCCAAAAATACAACTATCCAGAAAAGCCAAAAAGTAGTTAAGAACTTCAATAAACAGTTCGCATCAAAGTCCAGCACAAATTAAGTAAATCGGTTTGCAAACTGAAAAAGTTGATCAGGAAATCAGGATCAGAAAGTCAGATTTTGTAATCATTACTCAATATTTTTTTAAAGAAGCTATCAAGAATACATATTAAACATCCTGGCGACAATGGAATATCATTTCTGACGAAATTTTTTAACCTATCACTTTTTTCCTACGAAATTCCATCCATCTGGAAAAAATCGATTACAGCGCCACTGCTGAATCCAGGAAAAGACCCAGCAAATTCCAAGTCTTACAGATCGATTTCACTGTTGCGCCCAGCTATCAAGATATTGGAGAGGACACTACTCTTTACACTAAAAAATAACCTGACAGTAAAGAACCATCAACATAAATTTTGCATGCTACATTTAGCAATAACGGTCTATACAACTTAAACATGGTCATACCAATTGGTTTCAATGAAAAGAAACCATCAAGCAGATGAGCAGGGGGCTTTCTAGATCTGAGTAAGACATTCAACATTTCCCACGAGATACTTCTACAAGGCCTAGTACGATCTACACTGCCCCATGGGCTTGTCAAATGGTTCAGTGTCTACCTGCTAGGCCGCCAGTCTCAACTTAGCTTTTGAAATTAAAAGTCAAGACCGGAATTTCGTCAGAAAATGTCAAGACCGGAGTTTTCTAGGGAGTGGGTACATTTCTAAAGCTGTTTAATTACTACTTGAGAACCACACCAGAAATCATCAAAGTAATCTGATATGCTGATGGCGTGATTCTCATAGTCTCCAGACCAGTGATAGAGCCTCTCTGCAAAAATCTCAACAACTTCTTCCCAGATTTATTGAACTTTTCAAAGAACGTTCACTAATAGTGTCAGCCAAAAAATCGACTGTCACGCTGTTCACACCACACAACGCTCAGGCCAAGACTCATTTATAAATTTATGTACATGGCCAGCCACTTCTTTTGTCCAAACAACTGAAGATCTTAGGTGTCACACATGACATAATGTACACCTTTGACATAAAATTGCTATCAAGTAGCCAACCGGATCAGAGAACTCAAAAATATCTTGAAAGCGCTATCTGGATCCAACTGGGTGCAGGACAAAGAGACGCTGTCACTCGCCTACAAAGTTAACGGAATATCGGTTGCCAAATATGCTGCACCAATATAGGCCCCTACAATCAACGAATTCTGTTAAAAAAAATCTTTAGTTGCCACAAAACGAAGTTCTGAGGATCACCACAGGCTGTCACAAAAAGTTTTCAGTTGACCATCTGCACCAAGAAACCAAGATAATGAAGACTAAGGAACATGCGACAATGTCAATAAAACAGTACCTATATATTGTTTTAATCCTCGCCATCCTGGATATCAACATATTTAAGCAGAATCAACACCTAAAAACATAAAATGTGATCTCGTCAACACCTATTGAGCATCCGTAAAGAATCTTATCACCGGCCTTTCCAGTTATAAAAGTCTCAAACAGGACAAAGCTGCTGTACACATGCAGACCGTCTCCTCAGCTATTGCTGTCTATGCTCCTAATCCAGTTATTGGCCGTTGACCACAAAAGATAGACGGTTCTGAAAAAAACTTACCCAGAGCCAGCAAAATGATTCTTGCGCAGTTAACATCTGAATACTGTAGACTCCTGAATTTTTATCAGCACAGGATCAACAGAAACATTCCGGACAAAGTGCCCCCATTGCATGCAGGGTCCCCATGACACCAGGCGCCCATTTAACTGCAAGTCCAGACCAACGGACCTGAAGACAGGGAACATTTTTGGTGAAAATCTAAAAAAGCTGCCACTTTCCTGAACTTAGATTGACTACCAGACTGATGATGAACAGGGCTATCAACAACAATGACAAAACTTGTGTTTGCAAAACCTCATATACGTCACCTCACCAGTAAAATGTTTTTGTCCCTTCTTCCCCCGCATTCTCCTTTTTGAAAAAAGAATGGGGGAATGGTCATTTAAAATTTTTTAGGGGGCGGCTAAAATAAAAATATTTCTAAATAAGTTATCAAACTTTTAAAAATTTGGTTTAATAAGGTTTTTCTTTTTAGTTATAAAAATTTTTCAAAACTGGGAACATAAAAGAGGGCAGCGTTTAAAGGTGCGGTGCGGAGTCAAACTTTTCGTCTTCGATTTTGATAATTTTTTGTGAAAACCTTACCCCTGCCCCCAATAGTCCACAAAAATTTTTTCAACAAAATATCTGCAGTGAGTCAGGAGTTATGACCCCCCAAAAATGGCATTTTTCGACAATTCTGTACGTGACAAATTGCTTAATGGGTATTACGATTTACGTTACAAATTATGCACTCAAAGAAAGCGGCTATTTTGTACTCTAATTCGATACCTTGATTGTTAAGATTGGTGCAGTATTTGTCAAAATCTTGCGTTTCCTGTACAAAAAACTCGCGATTTTTTCGTTAAAAATACCAAACTTCGGCAGTAATTTTGTTAAGTTTGCCCAATTTTTTCCCTTCACTTGTGTTTTTAGCAAAAAAATCGAGTGTTTTTTGTACAAGAAACGCAATATCTCGACAAATACTGCACCAATCTTAACGATCAAGGTATCAAATTAAAGTAGAAAGTAGCTGCTTTTTTGAAGTGCATAATTTGTAACAAAATTCATTCATTGAGCAATCTTTCACGTACAGAATTGTCGAAAAACGCCATTTCTGGGGGGTCATTACTCCTGAACCACAGGAGATATTTTGTTGAAAAAATTGTTATGGGCTATTGGGTGCAATGGTAAGGTTTTCACAAAAAATTATCAAAATCGAAGACAAAAAGTTTGACTCCACACCGCACATTTAAGGCTCTTCTTGTGACCGCAACTAATTTTTAAACTTAATTTTTTTGTAACTAAGACTAACATTAAAACAGACCTCAAAATTAAAACTAAAAAATTTCGTTTTTGTATTTTTCTTAATTACTTCTTCTGGACATCCGAGTATTATGTAAAACAGCTTTTGCAAAAAAGTCAATTTAATTATTTTCCGTGCTTTTAATTGTTGAAATTCTTCAAAATTCTTGTATTTCGTCTGAACATTGTCTTTTTAGTGATTAGAAACAATGATAGGAACTTAGCGAATGACAGAAATTCTGAACCTTTTCAAAACGTTTAAAATGTTTAAAAACTTTAAAATGATTAAAGTGTAATTTTCGTGACCTGTTTATAACATTTGTTCGATCATTTTTTGTGCTATTTGAAAGTATATTAATATTGTAAAAACTTAAAACTTTGCAATTTTTTAAATTTTGAAATTGGATACGGTTGCTAAAAAAACCCTGAAACAAGACCAAACTTCAAGTACAGCATTGAAGACTTGTTATAGGCTGAACTAACCTTGCACTGGAACTGGGTTTATACATGAAGTATGCAATAAACATAGCGAGTCACCATAATAGATAATTACCGTATCTCCTACTTATCTTTCGTAGTATGCAGATCAAGCCTCGAAAGCGCGCGAAATTTCGATCGGTTGATCTGCATACTACGAAAAATAAGTAGGAGATACGGTAACACTCCATTATGGTGACGCTTATGTATATTGCATACTTTATTTATAAAGCCAGTTCCAGTGCAAGGTGCCTATATATAAACGGCTATATCAAAACAGTGTTTGGTGTCAAGCTCTTAGAAAAATGTTTATATATTTTGGACGCTTCAAAAATTTTGGAGGGTAACAAAACAATTTATTATAAAAATGAACCCCAAGAAAAATCAATAATTGATTTATAATATTTATTGCTAAATAAAATCAAACTCAATCGCTAAAAAATCGCAAATACCCACCGCATTGGAATTGCACAAAAACTAGCACTTTCAGAAAAAATTCGAAAAAGTTTGTTCTAATACAAAAACCAAAAAGCGTCTCTTGGTCTATGTGTAAACAATAGCACAATAGCTTACTTGAAGGCCAATTTATGAACGTATCAGCGCTATAGTGAGGATGTCATTTAAAATAATTTTTTAACAAATTGCCAAAAATTCAGGCTGCACCTTGCTAGACGCTGTCTAAATCCGTGGCATACCGTTAATGAAATACAAGTTTTAAAGTTTAATTTATGTCGCCAGTCTACAGTTGTCCATTCCATAATGTGTTTTGATTTCTAATATATTAGAATTTATTAAAAAATCTCCAAATTTTTTTGAGAAATTATAGTTTTATCAAAAATATATAACATAATTGTTATATATTTTTGGTATTGTAAACTATTTCTTGGCGTCAAAACAATCACCGATTCATATTCAATCAACGGATGATTATGAAATTTACAAAATAATGTTTCCAGAGTGGTTTATAAATCAGCATATTGTTCTTAAGGTTAACTACAGATCGTTTAATGTTAAAATTAGAATTATAAACAGAGATCATAGATGAATTTTGGTAGGGAAGAATATGTTTATTAAACAGGTTTTACGACAAAAAGCGCAGAGTATTTGTGATCGTAAACAATAGGCACCTTGCACTGGAACTCAGTTTATACATGAAGTATGCAATAAACATAGCGAGTCACCATAATGAAAATTACCGTATCTCCTACTTATCTTTTGTAGTATGCAGATCAACCGATCGAAAGGGCGCGAAATTTCGATCGGTTGATCTGCATACTACAAAAAACAAATAGGAAATACGATAATTATCCATTATGGTGACTCGCTATGTTTATTGCATACTTTATGTATAAACAGACCTCCAGTGCAAGGTGCCTATTGGTTTTGAGCTATTAAATTTCGTTATGAAGTTTCTGGTCAACAAACATTACGTGCTAGGGAATAAGAAATGGGGTGCTGCATATGTGCGTAGAATTAAAACACTTTTTTTTAAAATTAAAAATCGCAGATAAAACGAATTAGCTAGGAAAAGATATTACTTTATGAGGGCCATTCAACCAAACACAGTTTTAAGCACTGTAAGATCAAAATGGCAAGCATTTTTCTATTGTTTTTTAAACATTGTTGAACTAAATAAACAGCAAACATTGCGTTTATCACAAATTATGATGTAAAAATCTTTGAATGATATAATTAATACAAAGTAGTAAAATATTTTGTGGGACAAATGGTTTATTATGATTAGTTGAGTATTACTATTGATTTTTTTATTTTTTAGATTTGGAATTTTTTCTCATAAAATATGATAAATTTTTGTTTTTACTTTAAAGTAAAAGTCTGTAAAGGTAAATAGTATTAATGATTTATGTTAACCTTTGTAGATTTTTCATGTGCTTGTGTTTTTTATGTCAATTACATTCTTGGCTTATTTTTTGTATGCTTCAGTTATGGAGTTCAAATACAACCCAATTTTGACGACTTATTCTATTGTGTCCGGAAAATCTGAGGGTTTAAGGTAACTGTTGTATGTTAAATCATGGCATTATAATTTTATAATATATATATCGTTACATTTTGTTGTATTTTAGCAGTTAAACAATCAGTCTAAAGGGTCATCTGTGACTGTAACTCAAAGCAATAACAACTTGCTTTATTTTCATTAACACAAATAATAATTCTATATAATCATAATAAATAATGTAATCATATATATTATCATAATAAATAATAATAATCACATAATATTTTTTATCTCATTGAATATTTATTTTTCTCTTATATGAATTTTGGAACCATTATCACATATCATACAGAATTTTTTTTTAATTAACCCCACTTACTTTTTATTTATTAAATAGACTTCTAAGAAGTTTTGTTAGGTTTAAATCGGTTTAAATTATTTTGTCTTTTTAATTGTGCTTCATGCCTTAAAAACATACTAAATTGAAGCTAATCCGAAAGCTTTTCGAATTGTTTTAAAAATCAAATAGAAAATCAAAAAAATCTTTTTTTCGTTGAAAATCAAACCAACATGACTACTTTAATTTATTATAGACCTTTATTTTAATGATAAGTATTGGTTTGTTTTTCGATATTTTTTACTTTTTGTTCTGTTTACAAAGACGATAAATTAGTGTTTGTTTAGCGGTTTTATGTATTTTTTTACTTCAGGGGTTTGTTTTATAAAAACCTTTGTAAATTCTCATTTGACAAATCTCCGCCTATTTTTTGTAAAATATACGATAAAGTTTTTTTGTCTTGTAATCTAGAGGGAGCATCTCCGCGCACTTCTCTGCGCTGATTGGTCGCAGCAACGTCATTTTTTCTCCGCTGACTGATCAATTTTAGCCGCGTCGTATATCCTTTATTATGATGTAATTTACAAAAAATAGGCGGAGATTTTTAAAATAAAAATTTGCAAACATCTTTATGAAATAGGCCCCAGGTGTTTGTTATTTGTTGAAACTCCACATCTATAAAATTTACCCTTACAAATTTACCTTATTGAAATCAGATCACATATCATTATTGACCTTAACTGCTTTTTTCTAATTAAATAATCATTTTTAATTTTTTTATAATTTCTAACAATTTACATTTGTCCATGAGTCCTTTTATGCTTGATCCACTGAATCCTTTTCATGCCTTGGGAGATGAAAAATTAATACGACTGAAAATTGGGAAGAAATCATGAAAATTTTTCAAAATTTTTCCAAAAAGGATATGCAAGACAGCAGAAGCAGCATTTTAAAAGTAAGTGGGGTTAATTAAAAAATTGTATGATATGTGATAATGTGTTCCAAAATTCATATAAGAGAAAAATAAATATTCAATGAGATAAAAAATATTATGTGATTATTATTATTTATTATGATAATATATATGATTACATTATTTATTATGATTATATAGAATTATTATTTGTGTTAATGAAAATAAAGCAAGTTGTTATTGCTTTGAGTTACAGTTACATATGACCCTTTAGAAAAATTGATTGTTTAACTGCTAAAATACAACAAAATGTAACGATATATATATTATAAAATTATAATGCCATGATTTAACATACAACAGTTACCTTAAACCCTCAGATTTTCCGGACACAATAGAATAAGTCGTCAAAATTGGGTTGTATTTGTACTCCATAACTGAAGCATACAAAAAATAGAGCCCCGAAGAATGTAATTTACATAAAAAACACAAGCACATGAAAAATCTTACATAGGTTAACATAAATCATTAATACTATTTACCTTTACAGACTTTTACTTTAAAGTAAAAACAAAAATTTATCATATTTTATGAGAAAAAATTCCAAATCTAAAAATAAAAAAATCAATAGTAATACTCAACTAATCATAATAAACCATTTGTCCCACAAAATATTGTACTACTTTGTATTAATTATATCATTCAAAGATTTTTACATCATAACTTCGTTATAAATGCAATGTTTGCTGTTCATTTAGTTCAACAATGTTTAAAAAACAATAGAAAAATGCTTGCCATTTTGATCTTACAGTGCTTAAAACTGTGTTTGGTTGAATGGCCCTCATAAAGTAATATCTTTTTTTAGCTAATTCGTTTTATCTGCGATTTTTAATTTTAAAAAAAGTGTTTTAATTACGCACACTATGCAGCACCCATTTTCTTATTCCCTAGCACGTAATGTTTGTTGACCAGAAACTTCATAACGAAATTTAATAGCTCAAAACCAATAGGCACCTTGCACTGAGGTCTGTTTATACATGAAAGTATGCAATAAACATAGCGAGTGACCATAATGGATTATTATCGTATTTCCTATTTGTTTTTTTAGTATTCAAAGATTAACCGATTTCGCGCGCTTTCGATCGATTGATCTGCATACTACAAAAGATAAGTAGGAGATACCGTAGTTATTCATTATGGTGACTCGCTATGTTTATTGCATACTTCATGTATAAACTGAGTTCCAGTGCAAGGTGCCTATTGTTTACGATCACAAATACTCTGCGCTTTTTGTCGTAAAACCTGTTTAATAAACATATTCTACCCTACCAAAATTCATCTATGATCTCCTTGTTTATAATTCTAATTTTAACATTAAACGATCTGTAGTTAACCTTAAGAACAATATGCTGATTTATAAACCACTCTGGAAACATTATTTTGTAAATTTCATAATCATCCGTTGATTGAATATGAATCGGTGATTGTTTTGATGCTAAGAAATAGTTTACAATACCAAAAAAACATAACAATTATGTTATATATTTTTGATAAAACTATAATTTCTCAAAAAAATTGGAGATTTTTTAATAAATTCTAATATATTAGAAATCAAAACACATTATGGAATGGACAACTGTAGACTGGCGACATAAATTAAACTTTAAAACTTGTATTTCATTAACGGTATGCCACGGATTTAGACAGCGTCTAGCAAGGTGCAGCCTGAATTTTCGGCAATTTGTTAAAAAATTATTTTAAATGACATCCTCACTATAGCGCTGATACGTTCATAAATTGGCCTTCAAGTAAGCTATTGTGCTATTGTTTACACATAGACCAAGAGACGCTTTTTGGTTTTTGTATTAGAAATAGTTTCGAATTTTTTCTGAAAGTGCTAGTTTTTGTGCAATTCCAATGCGGTGGGTATTTGCGGATTTTTCGTAGCGATTGAGTTTGATTTTATGTAGCAATAAATATTATAAATCAATTATTGATTGTTCTTGGGGTTCATTTTTATAATAAATTGTTTTGTTACCGTGCAAATTTTTTGTAGCGTCCTAAATATATAAGCATTTTTCTAAGAGCTTGACACCAAACACTGTTTTGATATAGCCGTTTATATATAGGCACCTTGCACTGGAACTGGCTTTATAAATAAAGTATGCAATATACATAAGCGTCACCATAATGGAGTGTTACCGTATCTCCTACTTATTTTTCGTAGTATGCAGATCAACCGATCGAAATTTCGCGCGCTTTCGAGGCTTGATCTGCATACTGCGAAAGATAAGTAGGAGATACGGTAATTATCCATTATGGTGACTCGCTATGTTTATTGCATACTTCATGTATAAACCCAGTTCCAGTGCAAGGTTAGTTCAGCCTATAACAAGTCTTCAATGCTGTACTTGAAGTTTGGTCTTGTTTCAGGGTTTTTTTAGCAACCGTATCCAATTTCAAAATTTAAAAAATTGCAAAGTTTTAAGTTTTTGCAACATTAATATACTTTCAAATAGCACAAAAAATAATCGAACAAATGCTATAAACAGGTCACGAAAATTACATTTTAATCATTTTAAAGTTTTTAAACATTTTAAACGTTTTGAAAAGGTTCAGAATTTCTGTCATTCGCTAAGTTCCTATCATTGTTTCTAATCACTAAAAAGACAATGTTCAGACGAAATTCAAGAATTTTGAAGAATTTCAACAATTAAAAGCACGGAAAATAATTAAATTGACTTTTTTGCAAAAGCTGTTTTACATAATACTGGGATGTCCCAGAAGAAGTAATTAAGAAAAATACAAAAACGAAATTTTTTAGTTTTAATTTTGAGGTCTGTTTTAATGTTAGTCTTAGTTACAAAAAAATTAAGTTTAAAAATTAGTTGCGGTCACAAGAAGAGCCTTAAAGGTTGGGTGCGGAGTCAAACTTTTTGTCTTCAATTTTGATAATTTTCTCTGAAACCTTAACTCTGCCCTTGATAGCGCACAAAACTTTTCAACAAAATATTTTCTGATGATTCACGAGTAGTGACCCACAAAAATGGCGTATTTGACAACTCTGTACGTGAAAAATTGCTAAATATATTACGACTTTGTTACAAATTATGCACTAAGAAAAAGAGCTGCTACTTCTACTTTCAATTTTATGCTGATTGTTAAGATTGCTGCAGTATTTGTCGAAATATTGCGTTTCCCGTACAAAAACCCGCGATTTTTCGTTAAAAACACCAAACGACGGTAGTTAATTTGTGAAGTTTGCCCAAGCTTTCTTTCCTTCACTTCGGGTTTTTAGCGAAAAAATCGAGTGTTTTTTGTACAGGAAACGCAAAATTTCGACAAATACTGCACCAATCTTAACGATTAAGGTATCAAATTAGAGCAGAAAGTAGCCGCTTTCTTTAAGTGCATAATTTGTAACGTAAATCGTAATACCCATTGAGCGATTTGTCACGTACAGAATTGTCGAAATATGCCATTTTCGGGGGGTCATAACTCCTGACTCACTGCAGATATTTTGTTGAAAGAATTTTTGTGAGCTATTGGGGGCAGGAGTAAGGTTTTCACAAAAAATTATTAAAATCTAAGACAAAAAGTTTCCGCACCCCACCTTTAAAATCGCTCCTCTTTTATGTTCCCAGTTTTGAAAAAATTTTATAACTAGAAAGAAAAACCTTATTAAACCAAATTTTTAAAAGTTTGATAGTTTGTTTAAATTTTTATTTTAGTTCACCCCCTAAAAAATTTTAAATGACCACTCCCCCATTCTTTTTTCAAAAAGGAGAATGCGGGGGAAGAAGGGACAAAAACATTTTACTGGTGAGGTGACGTATATGAGGTTTTGCAAACACAAGTTTTGTCATTGTTGTTGATAGCCCTGTTCATCATCAGTCTGGTAGTCAATCTAAGTTTAGGAAAGTGGCAGCTTTTTTAGATTTTCACCAAAAATGTTCCCTGTCTTCAGGTCCGTGGGTCTGGACTTGCAGTTAAATAGGCGCCTGGTGTCATGGGGACCCTGCATGCAATGGGGGCACTTTGTCCGGAATGTTTCTGTTGATCCTGTGCTGATAAAAATTCAGGAGTCTACAGTATTCAGATGTTAACTGCGCAACAGTCATTCTGCTGGCTCTGGGTAAGTTTTTTTCAGAACCGTCTATCTTTTGTGGTCAACGGCCAATAACTGGATTAGGAGCATAGACAGCAATAGCTGAGGAGACGGTCTGCATGTGTACAGCAGCTTTGTCCTGTTTGAGACTTTTATAACTGGAAAGGCCGGTGATAAGATTCTTTACGGATGCTCAATAGGTGTTGACGAGATCACATTTTATGTTTTTAGGTGTTGATTCTGCTTAAATATGTTGATATCCAGGATGGCGAGGATCAAAACAATATATAGGTACTGTTTTATTGACATTGTCGCATGTTCCTTAGTCTTCATTATCTTGGTTTCTTGGTGCAGATGGTCAATCAAAAACTTTTGTGACAGCCTGTGGTGATCCTCAGAATTTCGTTGTGGCAACTAAAGATTTTTTTTAACAGAATTCGTTGATTGTAGGGGCCCTGTGTGAGTCCGCAGCGTTAAAGGCAACCGATATTCCGTTAACTTTGTAGGCGAGTGACAGCGTCTCTTTGTCTACACCAGTTGGATCCAGATAGCGCTTTTTAGATCTTTTTGGTTCTCTGATCCGGTTGGCTACTTGATAGCAATTTTATGTCAAAGGTGTACATTATGTCATGTGTGACACCTAAGATCTTCAGTTGTTTGGACAAAAGAAGTGGCTGGCCATGTACATAAATTTATGAATGAGTCTTGGCCTGAGCATTATATGGTGTAGACAGCGTGACAGTGGGATTTTTGGCTGACACTATTAGTGAACGTTCTTTGAAAAGTTCAATAAATCTGGGAAGAAGTTGTTGAGATTTTTGCAGAGGAGCTCTATCCCTGGTATTGGGAGTCTATGAGAATCACGCCATCAGCATATCAGATTACTTTGATGATTTCTGGTGTGGTTCTCAAGTAGTAGGTGCAACAGCTTTAGAAATGTACCCACTCCCTCGAGAAACTGCGGGCTATTACAACATTTCTGACGAAATTCCGGTCTTGACTTTTAGTTTTAAAAGCTAAGTTGCGACTGGCGGCCTAGCAGGTAGACAATGAACCATTTGACAAGCCCATGGGGCAGTTTCGATGGTACTAGGCCTTGTAGAAGTATCTCGTGGGAAATGTTGAATGTCTTACTCAGATCTAGAAAGCCCCCTGCTCATCTGCTTGATGGTTTCTTTTCATTGAAACCAATTGGTATGACCATGTTTACGTTGTATAGAGCGTTATTGCTAGATGTAGCATGCAGAATTATATTTGATAGTTCTTTACTATTAGGTCTCATCTAAAAGAATAGTGTCCTCTCCAATATCTTGATAGCTGGGCGCAACAGTGAAATCGATCTGTAAGACTTGGAATTTGCTGGGTCTTTTCCTGGATTCAGCAGTGGCGCTGTAATCGATTTTTTCCAGATGGATGGAATTTCGTAGGAAAAAAGTGATAGGTTAAAAAATTTCGTCAGAAATGATATTCCATTGTCGCCAGGATGTTTAATATGTATTCTTGATAGCTTCTTTTACAGCATCTTGAGTAATGATTACAAAATCTGACTTTCTGATCCTGATTTCCTGATCAACTTTTTCAGTTTGCAAACCGATTTACTTAATTTGTGCTGGACTTTGATGCGAACTGTTTATTGAAGTTCTTAACTACTTTTTGGCTTTTCTGGATAGTTGTATTTTTGGCCTGCTTAGACTTGGCGGTAGGACCTTTTCCTAGTGTCTTACCAATCTTCCATACCTTCACAATTTTGGTTCATCTGTTAACAGTCGAAAGATGTTCATGCCACTTTTTGTCATTTTCTCCACTTACAGACCTGTAGATATCTTAATTCAGCTCACGTAAATGGTCCGATATGGGGTGTTCTTTTTTAATTCATCCCTTTCTTCCGTAAGTGTTTCGGTTTTATCATTTAAATATGGGGTGAACAATCAAAGCCTCCCTTCCAAATTTAAATTTTTTATGGCTACATTTACAGTTTGGCGAAAATTTTTCTCACTCTTGTAGATATCAGTAAATGGTGTTTAGAGGCTGACACATTCAAAACTTAAAACCCGACACATTCAAAATTTTATTATAAAATATGTAGCAAGTGAATTTCGCTTAATACCAGAAGAAAAATACTTAAAGATGAATTCCACCAGGGTAAAATTGTGGGGATGATCAAGTAGCTACTCGTTTTTAAAAAGTATAATGTGCAGGAAAACACGTGACGCAATTTAATAAATTTTTAGTTGCATCTACCAGTAGAGTGAAGACTTTTTGTGGCTTGTACGTTCATTCTTAACTTCTTTTTTACGATTATGCTTTTAATTTCATACTTTGTTGCCTTTAAAAATTTAGCTTTATTTTAGGAAAGGCTGGGATATTTTTTAAATTTTTTTTAAGTATCAAGATTCTTAATTGTATTCACCATGTTGTACTTAGAATCCTAATCACATATGAAGAAAGTTTTTTCCTGTCAGTGGTGGTCTCAAATTGGTTAGTCTCATAATAAGGGTGAAGCTTCGGAAGTGGGGTTATAAAATATTGTTTCAAAAAACTTAATATTATAGATTTCTCAGTACATTGGTGAACTCATATTGATTGCTTGTGATATTTACTGGTTGGCTTCTTAATTCTAAATTCTTATTGGTCGAAATTTTTAACACTAGTGTTTATAAAAGGAGTTTTCAACCGATGTTTACCAAGCGTTTGCTGCAAAGTAATTAAAAATGAATACAGAAAAAATTAATATTATTAACCTTTCCTGTGATTGCCTTTTTCTAGGTTACAACCGTGAAATCTTCCGATGACCTTTGTCAAACTTTCGTCATACATAATTTTTTGCGCGAGTAGTGCCCAGTGAGCGAGCAAATTGAAATGTTTAAAGCTGTACGGTAGCAATATGCCGATTTTTGTCACGGATACAGTGTATTACGTACGATATTTCATGTTGAAAAAATCAGCATATTGCTAGTGTACAGCTTTAACCATTTCAATTTGCTCGCTCACTGGACACTATTCGCCCACAAAAAAATTATGTATGACGAAAGTAGGACCTAGGTCATGCGTAGAGTTTTGCGCGGTAACGTTTACGTAAGACATTTGTCATACGAAAATACCACCAACGTAAAATGAAGGTTTTACCATTGTCGTAAGAAGGTTTCACGGTTGTAGCGGGGGAAAAGGCCTTCACGGGAACAGGTTGAGTAAAAAAAATCTTTGTGAGTTCTTATAACTGTTTTCAATCTAAAATTTTTAGCAGTAGTTAGGGCAAAAATATATAATATACCGAAAAATGTGCAACTCCTATATAAAAAAGTGCGGAAACGTAGGCCATTATAATGAGCCTTTCCATTTAAATGACACTCTTCACTATAATGGCATAGTAGCCATTTTAATTCGGCGAGTTAAAATGGAGAGGAAGCTATTATAATAACCATTTATTGACTTAATTTCACTTTATATATACTCACAAAAACTGTCGCCGTACGAGTTTCTCGTGTTGGTTTAATACTGTCCAACACGGGAAAACTCGTGCGGCCCGGACAGTATTACACTTGTGAGTATATATGAAGTGAAATTAAGTCAATAAATGGCTATTATAATAGCTTCCTCTCCATTTTAACTTGCCGAATTAAAATGGCTACTATGCCATTATAGTGGAGAGTGTCATTTAAATGGAGAGGCTCATTATAATGGCCTACGTTTCCGCACTTTTTTATATAGGAATTGCACATTTTTCGGTATATTATATTTTTTTGGTTAGGGTAAGTAAAATTAAATTTAACTTGCTTTGTTTAGTATGTTTTGTTTTAAATTTTAATTTTTGTACTTTAAAACCTATTAACTTTATCTTTGAACTTTCAACTTTAGATACATAAAATACCTCTAAAAACACCGTTTTAGCAATTATTTATTTAACACCTCGTTTTTTAAGTTCCGATAAGAGGTTTTGTTGCTAATCGGAAACATATTTTAAAAAATTTCGTAGCTTTTTGCATTACCAAAATTGCGAGAGGTGTAAAATCCCAAAAATGTGTAATTTAAAGTGTTATCAAACCGAACAAAAAAAATCCACCAAAGCTCAACACTTAATTTACCCGAGGATACGTTCCATTAAAGCGATTATTATTTCACTAAGAATTAAATATCATTTAATAAAAATTATTAAAACTATATTATAAACTCAAACTGGCAAAGTTTCCGGCGTTAAGAAAGAGTTTCTTCGTATGCTGTTATGCAAATCTTCTATTGTAAGCGGGCCTTCCGCCTTCTTTTCAGAGATTTCTATTTCCACAGGTTCTTCAACCGCAGACCTCGACATTTTATCCGATGATTAATGTTTATACCAGTGACTTTCGGCCTATAGTTGGGTTGTAGAACATTAATTTTCGAACCGGCCAACGAATTCCGAATTACATCTGTATTTGTATAGTGTTTAATTTAACATTTAAAAAAGTGAAACATTTAAAATTGATAAATTCTGTATGGTAAACAATTCTGATAAAGAATTGTTTTAACGTAAGGCCTGTTAATAACTACTATATGAGCACGGTGTTTAAAACTTTTAATAATGGTTAAACTTTTTCTAATGTTTTTTTAGAGATTTTTTTTGTTTAAATTGAATAAATTGATATCCTATTAAATTTATGCATATTTGTTTTAAATGCACACTAACAAGGCCTTAACATCTAGTTATGTTAATCTCTAAACTTATCATTATCAATAGTTTTATATTCGCATCTTGCACTAAAACTTATTTCAAACATAGATAAAGTAAAGCAAACACTAACATTGCTGACTAAAAGGAAAATATCGTTATGATAATCTGTAACTTTTTAAGAGCGGTGAAAATGAGACGGAATAAAAACACATCCATAATACTACCTAATTTTTTTAAAATTAAATTACTTTTAATAAAAACATATGAAAAGCTAATATATACAATTAAAATTAAATGCAACATATTATAGACTAATTAATAAAGCATAAAATCATAAATTAAACGTTTGAAAAACTAATATATACAATTAAAATTAAATTCAGCATATCATAGACTAATTAATAAAGTATAGAGTCATCAATAAATTATTTATATCCTCCTTAATGGAACTCCTAAGTTTTTTTTAAATTGAATTGCTGCCTTTTTCAGTATAATTTTGGTTGATTTTCGCGGATGTTTTGACGAGAAAAAACTCGGTTATATTGATTTTTGTAGTCATATTTTTTATTTTTGCATGTTAGTCTCAGATACGGGTTGCCCACGACTCGCTCCCGCCGACTCGCTCCCGGCCCACCTCGGTCTACCCAACTTGCTCCCAGCCCAACTCGCAGCCCAACCTCCTCAGCTCACCGGCCCCAACTCGCCTCCCAGCCCCCAACTTGCCCCCAGCCCAACTCGCTTCCGGACCGCCCACTCCGCCCACCCGACTGCTCCCGTTTAAAACTGTAAACGCATTTTTATAACAGAATATTAGTTTAGTAAAAAATGTACATATGACACAAAACTATATTACAAAAGGAGATGGATTTTCCTAAGCCTAAGCCTAAGCCTAAGCCTT
>JASAMX010002138.1:0-20867 GCA_030248175.1 Microlaimidae sp. YZB2_3 | reverse complement strand
TCTAGTTATTACTTCGTTCAGTTACTATTGCTAAAGACAGAGTTGGTTTAAGTAAGTGAAGACTATTTTTTAAGCTTCGGCAGTTTATCAGCTTACAATGAAGACCTGTGCCGCTGTCCTAGCGGGGGGACTGCACAGGGGGCAACACTGGAGGCACAATGACAGAAGGGGTCTGGTTTCGGGCATGTGCGGTTGGAACATTTTTAGTGGACGCGGCAACTTCAAAGTCGTAAGGAGACTGGCCCACACGTTTCACATAGAAGCTGTTGGGAATTCCTGAATCCTTAATCTTTGCATCCCGTTCAATGTAAAGCGCCTTTAGGTACTCCAGCTCAGGTTTAGAGTAGGAAGCCCGAAGGAAAATACCCTGGAAGTTCCTGGACCTATTGAGCAAATGGGAGTTACCTAAAATAAGGGCCTTTTCAGCTGACCGCTCAAATCGTAGTTTAAGCAGTCTCGGGCGAACCTGATCTTTTCTACGAAGACCGAGACGGAAATGTTCCTTAACTTCCGGTGGCCGAACTCCAGGAGGAACTACCGACTGGACAAGATGAGGAATAAGCATTTCCTGGCCTTCAGGGAGACCAGCGACCACGACGAATTTGGCATTTTCGTCTACTTCTTTCTGCTCCTGTAGTTTTTGAACCAACGAGTTGGAAACCTTTATTATTATTATTATTATTATTATTATTATTATTATTATTAACCTTTATTATTAAAAGTTACTTTATTTTATTAAAACTAAAAAGTTTTAACATCTTAAGGTAAAAAAAACGACTTTTACGCATTTAAACACAAAATTTACGCTCCGCTTAGTTTTTATTTTTTTGTTGTGCAGCCCGACTCGCAGTGCGAAAATAATCGCAGTGCGAATAAAGCAGCATAGAGTGCGAATAAAGCAGCATAGAGTGCGAAAGAACTCGCAGTCCCCACTGCGAGAAAACTAACACTGTGTAAAAATCGCAGCGCGGGAAAACTTGCAGAAAATGGCGGATTTTTGCGAGAAAAGTCGCACACGAATTCGAAAGTGCGACTTTTCTCGCATAATTTTGGTCAAAAATTTAGTGTACAGTCGGACATTCTCTTGTGTTATATATTCTTGGTATTAATTGAACAGCAATAAGAAATACAGCATGAATTAGTATACTGCACCTTTAGAGCCAAGAAAAGCTTGAATTTGAATTTGACTAAAAGATATTAATACGGTAGTGGAGAATCTCGAGCCAAAATTTAAAAAAAATTAATGAGCATTTTTATGATAAACAATAAAAAAGTGCTAAAATTTTGCAATGTTTAAAAATTTTTGTCCTTGAATTGTTTATTTTCACAAGACCGTTAATATCACGGGCGGTAGGATTTTTGCTTAAAATGTTTTTTGAATTCTTACTTTTTTTCTGTTCAATTAACTTCGTTATTCAAAACTGTTTGGTCTCAAAGAAAAAAAATATTATAAATAATTAAAAAAAACAGTTTTGAGGTAAATATGGGCAGTTTTATGATCAAAAATAAAGTCTTTTTCTATATTCAAGTAGAAAACATTCAGAAGCTTTCAATTGCAGAGAATTAAAATCAAATCTCATACTTTTACAAATTATAGGAAATTGAACTGAACTAGTCAAGGAATGCTTCTGGCAGCAGTACGGGTGACACAAACAACTTCTTAATTAAAAAAACGGATGTAAATAATTTTGCTGAAAGCAGCATCCAAAAATTAATTGAAAAAAATAATTCCACTTTTTTACTATTGGCGAATTAGATTTATTTCGGCAATTACGTGCGGCCCGAATTGGATTTTATGATGCACGCTGCTACAGAGCGCTATGACATACCTTTATTAGATTATCCACCTTTGATAATATAATATTTAGTAACATCATAATTATGTAATATACCAAAAATACACAAGAAACCCAGTAATATAAAAATAAAAAAATACCTGAGCAGTGCCGAATCAGAAATCTGACATGGGATTTAGAAAGTTGGTCCAACGTCACATTTAACGGTATAGAAAATTTAACGTTTTCAAACCACACCGGTGAGTTGCAGTGATATATAACCGGTGTAAGTAAATTGGTTTCCGTTTGGTTTATGCAGTCCTATAAAAATGACAATGAGGCATCCTAGAAATGCGTAGAACACTATACACAAAAAAATATCAACGCTGATTCAGTTTTTCTTCTTTAAAAAATAAATATATTCATTCCATTAATTAATTTGCCGTTATTCTTGTCAAAAATCAATTAAATTTATACCTTAAATTTTTCCGTACTAACCTTTTGAAAAATATTATTAACATTCGTCTTTTATTTGACTACGTACTGCCCATTACCTATTTTCTGTTTTTTAACAAAAATATTATGATTTTTAAAAAAAATGTAAAAAAATAATCTAATAAAATACTTACTTTTAAAGCAATAAAAATAATTTAAAGCTTTCATAGTTGTAAGAAACAAGGTGTATTATTTTTACCATAAACAGTATTCAATTAAAAATTAATTAAAGTTTATAAAAAAAACAACAATCTTCGTCGCGTTGAGGGCACAAAACCAAAATAATTTAGTTTTAGAATAACAGATTCAATGAACCTAAATAGTTTTAAATAGTAAACCTAAACCTAAAAGGCGATTTATTTTTAACAAAATATAGATTTATACGTATTAAAGCTAAGGTCTTCGAGGCTGAAATTAGGAAACGGCGTCGCGCGGGAAGAAAGAAAGAAAAAACGGGTAGGGGAGAAAGATAAAAAAAGTATTTAGGGGTTTGGGGAATATTATATTTTGTTGGGGAGTTGGGTTTGTGGTAGTGGGTATTTGTTTTTAGAAAGAGGGGGTGAGTTATCGCGCTTCTTTTTTCACCCTGATAGAATTTATCTTTAGTCTATTATACTTGGAATGGTTTTCCTTGGTCATCTACCAATTGTATTTGAATTTCAATGTTACGCTGGGTCCCTTTAGTTCCAGAACCTTTCTCAACTTCAGCCGACTCCAAGCACAACAGTAGATCATTTACAGCCAAACCGCCTGAAAACAAATAACTTTAAATTTAATTTCATTTAATTTTAATTGAACATTATAAATATTTAAAAACAACCACGAAAAAAGTACATCGTTAATAAATTCAACATACTGCTACTCTAAAATGTGATTCGGCTAGATTTAAGGTCGATGGAGCCTTGGAAACTTGGAGCTGGAACTTGGAGCCAAGAATGGGGAACTTGGAGCCCTAAGTGGAGAACTGGGAGCCTAAAGATGGGAACTTGGAGCCAAAAGTATAAATCGCATAAAACATTTACCTAAGCCTAAGCGAAACCTAAATCTAACCCCAAACCAATTTTTTCCTAAAGGCTCTAAGTTCCCATTGCTCGTGGCTCCAAGTTCCCAAAAATTTTCGATGGCTCCAAGTTCCCTGCTTGTGGCTCTAAAGACCCCGTACCTTCGACTAGAATTCTAAAACTTATATGAAAAATTACATGGCGATACAAATTGACGAAAAATGCGATGTTTTATATCAATTAAATCACTTTTTACAAAAACTTCGTTCGAAAAATTTCGTTTTTAGTCATGACATTGTTTCGAATTTTGTTTTTTACGTTTTTATAAAATATAAATAAATTTCAATACTTTTTTATTTTATTTTTTTAAAAATTTTATTAATCTAAAAAATTATAAAAAAAAACATTTTTAAAAAATTAGATAAAATAATATAGAGTAGTTCTGAATAAGTTTTTTTAGTGTAGGAATGGGGTACATGAAAACCAGCACCAATCCTACGTAGAGGGAAAATTGAGAAAAAGCGAGCAACTAATAAATTTTACGGTTTCAAATATTTCGAATATTTATTGGTTTAAATTCTCCGCACCTTTTCTTTAAAATTTTTTAAATACTTCTTAACATTTTAAAAACAAAATCATTTTTTTGGAAATTTTTAGTTTTTTCCTGCTTCGTAGGTATGGCGCTGCTTACGTGCTTCGTTTCCACTTTTTTTATTTTTCAATTATAAAAAAGCTTTTATTTAAAAGTTTGGAATGGACTTTTTAAAATTATTTTTTTTAATTTTGAATAGTTTTACAACCAGAACATTAAAAAAACCTACGTAGGTTTAAAATTAGTTTTAAAGCACAAATTTCAACTTTATTTTTGCTAATTCAAAATCATTGTTCACGAAAATGCTATTTTAGTGATGATTTCCAACTGATGCGATGTTAATTAAAAAAACCAAAATTTATGTAGCACAACCTGATATATTAAAGCGCTTCAACCTAGTGAAACATACACATTGTGTATCAATTTTAATTAAGCTAAAGAAACTAAGAAAACCACGATTTTTTTTAAATTTTATTTTTTTCCTTTTTGTACCCTCTCTCGTACAGTAAAAGGCTTTTATTCAAAACTAGTGTATATGCCAATTGTAATAATCGGCCGTTGGAAATAATGAAATAATGCAGAGTTGGAAACGGACGGAAATATGGACGGCCCGACGTGACTCGTAAAAGTTTTAAGCTCGACCTGTTGCGGCATGGACTGGTATTCTGACGCGTGGTTAAAAGTTATCCCGGGATAATTTTTTACGTGTTTAAGGATGCGAGTGAAAAATCAATTTTATCCAGGTTAAAGTCGGGATAAATTTTTTCTATTGTTTTAACGATAAGAATTTATCCAACTCTAGAGAAAGATAAATATTTTCTCCCGTAGGATTAATTTAATAAAAAATAAAATACGCGCATTGAATAAGATTTTTCATTTTGCGCGAGGTGGTTTTGCGGCGCGGGAAAAAAATTCATTGCATTAATTTTCGCTCCCATATGCGTCAGTATTATTAATTTACAATATATATTAATTTTTTTTCATTTAAATGGATTTATCGGGGTAAATACAAGTGTTTCGTCAGATACAATGCGACAATACAATGCGATCCCTGTACTGTTTTTGGTTAGGCCCATCTTAGCTCAGCCCAGTCCATTCCAAATCATGAAGTGGCCTAGCTCGCTGAGAACTCTAATGTAATTTCCGTATAAAGGATTTAGCTTTGGTGATTTGTTAGGATGTTAATAAGTACATTTGTTGATAATACATGAAAATCAGTGTTTGTTTTTTGTTTGAGTATATTTTCTTACAAAAATGTTCAACTTTTTTTGTTTAGCGTCATAAACTCTTGCGTAATACAATACAGCTTATCTGCTTTTACAACATGTTTAATACTTACATAACTTAGTTTGTAAATATTTGTGTTTAAACAAAAAAAATATAAACGCTTAGAGTAAATCTTCTTTTAATCACGTAAACCAACATGTTTTAACTATTTTTTAGATTTACTAAAATATTCTTTGCTGATCTATACAGAATTTAGCTGAGCACGCGTGTTATTGCTAAAAGTATGGCATTTTCAAGAAAACTAAATAAAAAAATTGGTAACTTTGCAAACTTTTTTGAACATGTGATATAATAACCAAACCTTTCATTATGATGATCTGACATAATGATGTTCCTACCCTCCAGTATTATGCACCGGAGCTCCGGCCATTTAAAGCGGAGGGAGTTTCGAAGCTCCGGGGATCCTCCCCTTAAATGAGCGATTTTAAGCTTATTAAAGCTTGAAATACATGCAAAATCACTGTTTTTGTATTTTTAAGACTAATTATAGTGTTTTAAATTAGTTTAAAAAAATTAATTTACAACAAATTTTTTAACAAAAATAATCTATGTCATCACTTTTATATTAATCATAAGTCAGTACTAAAATAGAGCGGAGCTCCGGAGCTCCGGAACTCGGAGCTCCGTGGAACATCACTAATCTGACAGTATTTGAAATTTAAACGAAACAATATACTTTTCGGCAATAGATTTTCCACAAGAAAACAAGAATTTTAAGATATAAATAAACAAATACGAGAGTTAAAACATTTATTTTATTTATTTATTTAAAAATTTTTGCGATAAACGATTATTAAAATTTGATTATTAAAAAAGTAATCTTGTTTTTAAAAATGTAGGTAGAATTTGCGCGGGACCATACATGGTTGGATTAAAGGCGATTGGTTCATCTTTCACAAATTCTGAGAAGGCGGATTTAACCCAAACTTTTTAAGAAAATGGTAGGAAGAAAAAACGGTTAGCTCTAATTAGAACGCGCCCTAAGTAGGTATCTAATTCTAATTAGAGCATGTAATGGCCTGATTGCAATGTTTTGTTGAGTTACTTTTGGTAGTTTTACCAAAAATATATAATAAAGGAAAAATGAGACACTTAGAGAACAAACTGCTTGAAAAAAAGGTCCCATTTAAATGGAATCCTATTTGAATGGGACGTGTTTTTTTAAGCAGTTTGTTCTAAGTGTCTCATTTTTCTTTTATTTTATATTTTTGGTTTTACCACTATAACGTACAAAAATGAAAACAAATAATATATTTTTTTGTTTGGTTTTAAAATAAAAAGCATAATTTTTAGCTTAGTATGAACTAAACATAATATTGGACAATAATTCCCAAAATCTCTACTAACAATGAGCACTGAATCAACTTCCGACAGTACGGTAGCGTCTGACAATAACGAATCAAGTGAAGAATATCAAACTGCACCGGAAACTATTGTGTCAAGCCGAAGGGACTCTTGGACTGTTAACGGCAATGAACAACTGCATCTAACAACCAGCACTGATATATTACCCGAGTACGTTTTTTTTTGGGGGGAGAGGGTTTGATCTGTTCAATAAATGTTCACAGTATGGATTTTGTAACAATTTGATGGATTTAATCCACACAAAATTTAAGTACTGTAATAACGAGTTATTGATCAACCGTATATGCGTTTAAGACGCATCTTTTTGCTTTCAAAAATCATAGGTCCTCCTACCTGCTCCATAAGAAATTTTGCTGCTTCCTACCTGCCTCCTACCTGCCTCCTACCTGCTTCCTACCTGCCTCCTACCTGCCTCCTACCTGCCTCCACTTTGCCTTCCACCTGCCTGCGAGGCAGTTTTAGCTGCCTCCTACCTACCTTCGAGGCAGTTTTAGTTGCCTCCTACCTGCCTTCGAGGCAGTTTTAGCTGCTCCTACCTGCCTCCTAACCTGTATATGCTTCAACTAAGGAGGCAGGATCACCTGCCTCCTACTTGCCTCTGATGCTGTTTTACCTGCCTCCACCCTGCCTCCTACCGGCCTCCATCTTGCCTCCTACCTGCCACCGAGGCAGTTTTACCTGCCTTCTACCTGCCTCCAGTCTTCCGGAGGCAAGTTCAAGAGCCGTCATTACCGGAATAGGTCGCTCCATAAAACTTGTTTTGTGAAAGTAAGTGTATACATCGTGACACCAGCATTGTTGCGTTTTTATTGATTAAGAGCAATATCTTCTGTTAATTTTTTCAAATTAATTTATTTCGTCTTTACTCTAACACAATAAGTCAAAAGCGTCGTAAAACACTCGTAATTGTGACTCTTTTATATCCTAACACAAAAAAATTTAAAAAAATAAGTCAGAGTCACGTTTATTTTATAATGATTGTGACCCATTGTGTCATGCTAACGACGATTTTTATAAAATTACTCTAAACTTCGAATCAATAACAGACAACGACGCATTATAAAGCAGATTGTGTTTGCAATAACCTATGCAATTTTAGAAGTACATCGGAGCTTAATGCCAGTAACTGCAATCTTGGAATTTTGGACGAAAACACTACGAGTGTTTCGATCGTTAGTTGTCATCAAGACATTCAAAATGAACTTCTGGAAGAAACTTATAGCAACAGGTCTTCGTTAAAACTTAGTTTATTCCTGTCACGATTCCCAAGTCTAATTAAAGTGACCTGCAATATTCTGCTTCTGCAAAATAATATGGATACAGGTACTTCGGCCTTGCTGATTTTAACCGGATTGTCCGGTAAATGTGGTTTAGTAGTAAAGCGTGGTTTATAATTGGCCCAAAAGCGTCCAAGGATAAAATTCTAAAGTCAAAATATTGGATGTGTTTTTTGATTTTTTTAGTACATATGTCCGTTTAACCAAAAAACTTCATAAATTAATGATTAAAAAATGCAAAATTAAACAATTAGAATTTTGATAACTTAGATATTATTTGTAGTGGATTTTTTTGTATAAATAGTGATCGAAATTCGTTCTGATCATGAAATAAACCCGATTATACTAATCTACAACTTTTCTAAGTTTCTTTATCTTTTATTACGACGTTTATGTTGGAAAGGATCGGTATTCGAGAACTTTGGAAACTTTATCAGCTTCATAAAGCTTATATACCGTTAATATCAGCTATGCTAATGTTAACCGTTGCAACTTCCGTATTAAGCGGATTACCGCTTAAAGTTTTGCAAACGGAAGGATTTACTACGCATCCCGGAAATATTTACAATTTTTTAACATGTGTGTTTGGTGTAATAGAACTTTTGCTGTATTTTGCGGCTCTCAGACAATGCTACAAAATCTACAAGGTTTTTAACCTGTATAAACTGGCTGGAATACTTGAACAGTACAGATCCACTTTGGCTTCTAGATCACCAAACAATGGACGACAAATTCCCGGTAATAAATTAGGTTTATTTTTTACTTTGTTTTACTTTTAGTAGATTTGTGCTTGAATTCTATAAAATCAACTGGCATTTAGAACAAAAATATCAGTTATAACTAGGGTAGTGCATTTAATTTCGGCACTTTTCCCAATTGGGCATTTTTGATTTTGGACTATATCTTTGGTAATCCTGGACGGAATACGACGTTTAATAGCTCAAATGAGAGCTAATTATATGTAGATGACTGTCGTGAGCTTTTTATTTGTTATGTTATGATATTTTCATGTGAAATTGTGTGATTTATAATTTTAAAAAAATGTTACTCGTTTTTAGAACATGGGCATTTCATGATTACGCAATAAATTGGTTTAAAAATTAAACTGTCCTGGTAAAATTGAGTCTATTTTCCGAATTTTTAGTCCCCGTGGTTCTACGTTGCGTCTTTGGTGAGCAATCGTTATAAAATAAAATAGTGTAATTTCGGCACACTATTGCTGTAGGTAAAAACGGGTTGAATTTAGTGGTCGGATGGTAAATTGTAGTTGTAAATAGTTAAAAGACAACGTTGAAATGTGTAGGAGTCATAGCACTGCACTTAAACTCGATTAAGGGGGTCTTTTTAAAAAGTGCCGAAATTAAATGCACTTTTTTCCCAAATTTTCCTCATTTTAATACCATTTAGCATTTTAGCTGTAACTTTTTTCCAGTTACACGTTGAACAACAAGTAAAAGCTTAAATTAAAGAAAACTGTCTGGAGATAATGATAGGCTTTTAAATTTTTGAAAATGATGATTTTTGACTGAGAAACAATCGATTGTTTGTAAAGTGCCGAAATTAAATGCATACATTTAATTTCGGCAATTTTCCATTTTTTTAAAAACTGATTTAATTAAGTAAAAAAACAACTTTCGTACAGTGAATTTTTTATGACGCAACGCAGTATCGTAAAAGCTTTAAAATGAGCTATCAAACATAAAAATCAGGCCATACAGTGAAAAGTTACATTGGAAAAACGAAAAAGTGCCGAAATTAAATGCACTACCCTATAAATAAAAAATTATTTTAAATTTTTTGTTCCAAAAAGGGCGGTTTTCGCTGCTTTTCTTTTTTTTGTTTTTGTTTCTTTCTTGGCGGGGGCGGGGGGATTAAAACCTGGATAAATCGATTGATTTGTCCAATACGAAAATTTATCAAGGTTTTATTACTATGTATTCAAGCGCAGTTAATTTTCTTTATATTGCAGCACAATCAACACGTGGCGAAGTGCCAAGAGTTGTAAGCAGCACTCATCTTACGTTGAGGTATCACTGCCTTGCGCGCCAGCATCCGATGATATTCGATCTTCCGCATGGCGACCAGATTTTTTGGAGTTTCCGCGTAGTTCTTCTCAGCGGAATGATACTACGGTTTATTTCTATTGCTCAAATTGTTATGAACTGTCTGTTGCTCAAGATTTATTCGGTGAGTAAAAAAATTATTTGTTAATACACGTTTCAGCTGCGTGTATGATTTGACTTACTTTACGCACGCCACCTCGATGTTGCTAATACCACACGAATTTTTTCGGATAAGAAAAAAATATTGTGCGTATTAACAAAGTTAATTTGGTCTGACAAACCGACTTTTAATAAATTATCATTGCATTTAACATTATTATGATCGCATCATCGCGTAAAATTCATTATGGCAAAAGGTTAATTAAGGCTAAATAGTTTAGATGTTTAAAACGTACATAGTCAGAATTTCTCGGTGTAAGTGTTGTTATTGTCGGGTTAAACGAACTTATTCATTGTGGCGCAGTGGCAGATCTTACGTCTTGCATACTGAAGGTCCCTGGATCGAATCCCCGCTGAGACAAACTGGGTTGTGATAATATTCTTTGTTAATATTGTTATATTTAGTATTTGGTTGCGCAATTAGTGCTGAGTAACATCGGCCTTGAGTATCCTGCTTTATACGAAATAAAATAAACTTTAGAAACTTTAAACATTTTTATAATCTAAAAATATAGTATTTGTTCCAAATGTTAAATTTTATAATCACTTAGTCTATTGGCAAAGTTTCATAAAAGTTACGAACATGCCCTTTCTTTGTAAATGTTCACTTCTTTATTGTAGAAATATACAAAGAAATAGAAATGCAATAGACTTTTGAAAAAACCTATAAAAAACCAAAAATTTGCATAAATATTAATTGCATAAAAACCCTATGCTTTAACATAGAATTTCAATTCTTTGTAAATATCTACAAAGAATCAAATGTTCTTAACATTTATGAAACAGCGCACAGTATATTAACTCCGTTTTTATTGCGAGAAAACAGAATTTGAAGTTTTATTTATTTGACTCTTATTATCCAACCATAAAAAAACACTGTAAATTATAAGCAGAGTCATAAAGATTCCAATGCAATTAATTTTAAAATTTTAAATGGCTCGTTTGTGATTAAAGTTTTTTTATAATGTGATAATTGTTGATTTGCAATTTTTAGGATCAAAACCATTCGCTTGATCTTAAAACGAATGCGAGATTCATCGCTTGTTTTCTCACCGGATCTCTTGTGTACATTTCCAGTATTATGCCGCCCAGTAGTTTCGGCGCCAATTTGATAAACAGGCGGATGAAAATTTACGCTTACGCTAACCTTATCAAGCTTCTGATAGTGGTTGCCGTCACTATCTGGATATCGTTGTCTTTAAAAAACATTTGGTCCAATTTCGAAGATCTAACGCTCCGCAGCAGAGCTCCGTATATCATAAGCTTGAGCTTATTGGGATTCTCTATTTTTGTGTTGCTAATGGTGCAAACTGACGGCGCCTGGGCCGTTCACAAGATTTCCAAAGACGATTTAATTCATCAGTATCAAGCAACGACTGCCGCAGAGAGAGTGTCTTTTTAGTGTAAAACACAAGGACTTTTGCTTTTTGGGAACTGTGTACGAATTGGGAAGATAAAAATAAACGCTAAAACTTTTGTCATTTCGAAAGCTTTCGGTTAAACATAATTGCCATTATCAATTATACAAGGACTTTTATATTGTTTAAAAGTTTTAAAGATACCAATACTCTTTAAAATTATTGTAGAAACGGTATCTTCTGCAAAAATCATAGCGATTTAGGGTCGATGGACCCAAGGGCAGTTGGAGCCAAAATCGGAAACTTGGAGCCTTAACCCGTTCTCGTAATAGCCTTTTTTTCCCAGTTACAACCGTGTGACCTTCATACGACAAAGGTTAAAACTTGGTCTCACGATGGTGATATTTTCGTATGACAAATGTCGTGCGTAAACCTTACCGCGGTAAAATCACTGTACGCATGACCTAAGTTCTACTTCTTACTTCCGACACACATAATTTTTTGTGCGGGAGCAAATTGAAATGGTTAAAGCTGTAGTACGGTTGCAGTATGCAAATTTTTGCAACATGAAATATCCTACGTAATACACTGTATCCGTGAGAAAAATCTGCATATTGCTACCGTACAGCTTTATTATTTCAATTTACTCGCTCACTGGGCACCACTTGTGCATAAAAATTATGTACGAAAGAGGTACGGCATAGGTCTCATGAAGGTTTCACGTTTTTTTTTGTTTTTTTTTTTGAAAGCCTTTATTAATATTTCTACACAAATATAGTATATGGTTGTAATCGAGGAAAAGACAATTTCGGGAACGGGTTAAGTTGGAAACTTGAAGCTGAAAATAAAAACCACTAAAACTTACCTAAGCCTAAGCAAAGCCCAAACCAATCGTAAGAACTCCAAGTTCCCGTAGTTTGCGGCTTCATAGCTCTCAAAAATTTCCGACGACTTAAAATTGAGGGGTCTAAACTAAAGACCCCTTACCATTTTAACGCACCAAGCCTTTGGAAATTGCAATAAAATACCTTATCAAAACTGGTGTTCTCTAATATTTAAATCTAATTTGAAAAAAAAATTGAAAGTACAAAACACTGCATTATTTTTAATGGCACATTTTGTTAATTTTTTAACAACCTTATAATTCTTCCTTTAAAAAATGTTGATGTAATATTTCCACGTATAAGCAAACTTATAATTTTTTGTATGGTATAATGGTCTATTATCTGCGAACCCTAAACTATTTTTTGTAAAACAAATCGATATATTTTGAGCAAACTAATTCAGTGTGGTTTTTAAAAGGGAAAATGTTTTAAAAATTAGCGGGAAAAACCAGTACTAGACTGCTTAACACTACCGAACTTTGTGTCTTTTTTTATTTGTCATTGTGGGCATTATCTACACCAACACCAACACTGAACTCCGGACGCGCTTTGGAACTATGTATTTAACAATTTGCGATTTTTGAGACCAAAAAACGCGTCCGAAGCGCGGAAAGTGAACGCACCAAATGAAGCTCAGTGCTAAACTTTAGTGGTGGGCATTTCCGGTTCCGGGTTCCGTATGTTCCGGGCAAATTTTGGAATTCCGGTTCCGGTTTCTGTTCCGGATTTTTGGAAAATCTCAATTCCGGTTCCCGTTCCTGTTTCGGATTTTTGGAAAATCGGAATTTTGGTTCTGGTTCCGGTTCCGGTGTTCCGGGGGTTTTACAGTGTGATAGGCAGTTCCTGTTCCGGATTTCTGATGTTCCGGCAAAAATTTGGAATTCCGGTTCCGGTTCCTGTTCCGGATTTTTGGAAAATCTCAATTCCGGTTCCGGTTCCTGTTCCGGATTTTTGGAAAATCTCAATTCCGGTTCTGGTTCCGGTTCCGGTGTTCCGGGGGTTTCACAGTGTGATAGGCAGTTCCGGTTTCAGATGTTCCGGGGAAAATTTGGAGTTCCGGTTCCTGTTCCGGATTTTTGGAAAATCTCAATTCCGGTTCTGGTTCCGGTTCCGGTGTTCCGGGGGTTTCACAGTGTGATAGGCAGTTCCGGTTCGGGGTTCCGGATGTTCCGGGCAAAATTTGGAATTCCGGTTCCGGTTCCTGTTCCGGATTTTTGGAAAATCTCAATTCCGGTTCTGGTTCCGGTTCCGGTGTTCCGGGGGTTTTACAGTGTGATAGGCAGTTCCGGTTCCGGATTTCTGATGTTCCGGCCAAAATTTGGAATTCCGGTTCCGGTTCCTGTTCCGGATTTTTGGAAAATCTCAATTCCGGTTCATGTTCCGGATTTTCGGAAAATCTCAATTCCGGTTTTGGTTCCGGTTCCGGTGTTTGGGGGGTTCTGTAATTCCGCATCATTACTAAACTTATCTTCTGCTGACCCTTATATACCGAGACGTGATCCTCCATGCACACTTCGCGTTTAAACGGTGATAGCAGTTGTAAAATGTTAAAGTACGCCATAAAATCGAAAATTGTTTAAATATCATACTTGAAAATGACGGTTCGCGATAGAGTTTCTCTTGAATTTGCACTTCTTTTATCTGTTCAATGCATTTATTATCGACTTTAAATCCTTGAAGTACAGTTAAATTTATTCGTACTTCTAAAAAACAATAAATTACTATTTTTAATCTTAAAAGAAATGTATATTTTAGATAAATCAAATTGGTTATAATAATAATAGATTTTAATAAAACTTTGCAGAGAAATAGCTTAAGTACAAATGCAAAAAGTTAAGTCTAAAATTTGTTTAATTTTAACCAGTAATATTTTCAAAAAAAAGTGGATAAAAAAAGATAGAATTTTTAATTTGTCTGTTGTGTGTTTTTTTGATTAAACTGTTATTGTTTAATTAGAAATCAATGTTTAAATTCAAAACCGACAAAAACTAACCTGTATATTTGTGCATATTAAACTTTTTTCAATTTCCTATATTTTTTATATTAGAATTCAAATACTTATTGTGTAGATATTCTAATAAAGGTTTTCAATCTATCAATAAATCATTGGCAATTTTAAGTCGTTTTAAAAACGTATAAATAAAGGTTTGCAATTTACTTTAGTTTTGTTTTAATCGTGAGAAACCAAGATATAAAAGTCATCCACAAACTCCGTCACTTTTTGTGCATTTTTTCGAAGAAAAACAAAACAAAAATGTTTTCACCTATTTAGCCAGAAATTAATTAAATTTAAGATTTAAATTTTTTTGTACCTTAGGTTATCTTCAAAAAAAATTAGAATAATCAGTCGATTGGTGTCTTATTTTTTCATATGTGCTCGGGTATGTTTTATTTTAAAAAAACGGTTTTTCGATAAATTTTTAACAAAAAAAAACAAACAAACAAATAAGTAATTTCTAAATAACATATAACCAACTTTTAAAAATTTTTTTTGTGTTTTTCTGCTATTAATTCTATTTAACAAAGTCCAAAGTTAAAGTTTTAGATTTCCCAATTTATCTTTGAATTTTCGCGAGACAAAATTTTTAATCATAAGTTAGCGATTAAAGCGAATATATATATATATATATATATATATATATATATATATATATATATATATATATATATATATATATATATATATATATATATATATATATATATATATATATATATATATATATATATATATATATATATATTTAGCTTTAATCGCTTAACTTATAATTAGAAATTTGTGTCAAAGATAAATTGGGAAATGTAAAACTTAACTTTCAACTTGGTTGAGTTAATAGCGGAAAAACACAAAAAACATTTTAAAGTTAGTTATATATTTTGTGAACCTATTTGTTTGTTTGTTTTTTTGTTAAAAATTTTATCGTAAAATTACAAGTTTTTTTTGAATAAACATACCCTAAATAAAAACAGTACCGACACCATATGAAAAAATAAGCGCCAATTAATTGCCCATTATTCTAATTTTTTGGAAGATAACCTAAGGCACAAAAAAATTTAAATCTTAAATTAATTTCTGGCTAAATAGGTGAAAACATTTTTTGTTTTTTTGTTTTTTTCTTCGAAAAAGCAAAATTGAGCGGAGTTTGTGGATAGCTTTTATATCTTGGTTTCTAGCGATTAAAAAGTTAAACTAATACCAAACCTTTATTTATCTTAACTTTTAAAACGACGTTAAATTCCCAATGATTTATTGATAGATTGAAAAACTTTATTAGAATATCTACCGCATAATTATTTGAATTCTAATATAAAAAATATAGGAAATTGAAAGTTTAATATGCACAAATATAAGTTTAGTTTTTGTAGTTTGAATTTAAACATTGATTTCTAATTAAACAATAACAGTTTTAATCAAAAACACACAACAGACAAATTAAAAATTCTATCTTTTTTCTTTTTTTGAAAATATGGTTAAAATTAAGAACAAATTTTGGTTTTAATTTTTTGCGTACTTAACTATTTGTCTGCAATTTTTTATTAAAATCTACTTTTATTATTATAACCAATTTGATTTATATTAAATATAAGTTCTTATTAAATAGTAATTTATTGTTTTTTAAAAAGTACGAATAAATTTAACTGTACTTAGAGGATTTAAAGTCGATAATAATGCATTGAACAGATAAAAGAAGTAGAGAAAATAAACCGTAATTTAAGTATGATATTTAAACAATTTTTCGATTTTATAACAGTACTAACATTTTACAACTGCTAACACCGTTTTAAAACGCGAATCTGCATGGAGGATCACGTCGGTGTATAAGGGTCAGCAGAAGGGTAAGATTATGATCCGGGACGCGGTCCCAACGCCGGAAATTTCAAAACCAAAACCGGAATTGAGATTTCCAAAAATCCGAACCGGAATTGAGAATTTCGAAAATCCAAAACAGGAACCGGAACCCGAATTCCGATTTTGGCCGGAGCGCCAGAAATCCGGAACCGGAACTGGGCAAAACTCAAACGGAACCAGGAACCGAAATTGAGATTTCCAAAAATCCGGAACAGACCGGAACCGGACCAAATTTTGGCGGAAGTCGTTTCCTATCACGCAATATTTTTTTTGGTGTTGTTCTTCGTTCAGTTACATATTGTTATTTGAGAAAATAAGCTTAAAATTATACGGATTACTGAAAGCCTAGAGTATAGTTGAAAACTTTTTCTAGTGTCTACCACTTTTGTATGACAACCAGTTAAAAATGGCCTAAATTTATATTTGTGTGACCAAAGAATTTTTAATTTTGTTAGATATTTTTAGATTCTTCAGACTTTTAGCAATGTAAAAATATAATTTTTAATTTATTTTGTTGCTTAACAAATTTTTTTCTTAACAACATAAATTGTACATACCAAAAATAGGCAATTTTTGGGCTCAAATGTGCTTATAATTTTTCACAGAAGACTTAAATCGAAAATATATCCTAAAAATTGAGGTCTATTAATCGATAATTGGTACACGTATAGGACTTGTACCATTGAATTTTATAATGTACTAAATTTGGCTATTTTGAACTAAAAAGTGTATTAGTGTAAAAAGTGTAAAAACACAGTTTATTACTAAAAAAAACGTGTTTTTGTTAGTAAGATTTAAAGATTTATTTTCTAGCACAGTACAATAGAACATGATATAAAAAAAACAAATATTTTCAAAATACACTGTTAATGCAACCCAGTTGAGTTACAATAACAAACACAGACAGAAAAAGTTACATATTATACATAAACGATAAAGAGTTTTACAAAAGAAGACCTGGCTCGCTAGAAAAGAATGACTAAAGGCTTTAAATTATAAAGCTCTTCTTTTAGTCATTTAGTAATCTATTACAAGTTTACCATTGCTATAAGGATTTTTTAAATTGATACACTGTTTTGGCACAAACTTGTGCTTCACTTTAGCAAGTTCCATTTATTTGTGACTCTATTAAAAAAACTGTATTTTTTGCAATTTAGCTTACAATGTTTAATTTTGATCTTTTTTGAATGTCCCCTAGTTGGATTTTCATTAATCATAAAATATTTATCTGGATTTAGATTTACCAAACCATTTATTATTTTAAATGTTTCAATCAAATCTATTTTATCTCTACGTTCTTCTAATGTCTCCAATTGGAGTATGCTTAATCTATTGTTATATCCATTATCAGACATATTACATCTTTTAAATAATCTTTTAGTAAATTTTCTTTGAACTTTTTCTAAAATATATTTATCTTTATTCATGTATGGATTCCAAACAGGACTGGCATATTCTAAGGCTGGGCGGACAAAACTTTTATAGGCAGTGAGATAATTTTTAATTGATTTTGATTTGAAACATCTAAAAATTAGATTAGTTGTTTTTAAAGCTTTACCAGCTATTTTCTGACAATGTATCGAAAATTTAAGGTTGTTATTTATGTATACCCCTAAATCCTTTACTAATTTAGTTTTAGGTAAGTTCTTATTATTTAGGTAATAATCCGTTTGATTTTCAAATTTTTTATTATTTACATGTAGAACTTCACATTTATTTTCAGACAGACATAGTTGCCAGTCACAGCGAGACACTTTTCCTAAAAATTTAAAGTATAAGTAAAAGCAACAATGTTTTAAAGCAAGGTGGATTCCACTCCTTCAACTTCAAAATTTTGTCTCTCGTCTCGTTCCTCAGGAACTAATCTAGTTTTTAAGATTTTAATCCCTGCCTCCAAGTTTTTAAGTTGGTACTATTATTTTTATTTTAGCTTTTCTTCCTAAACGCAAACGCGAAGTCTTTTTAACACAAATCACTTTTTTACACCACTTTTTTTGCATGTTTTATATCAATTAACAATAGTATTATTCTGTAAAATGAAAAATTTATAGTTAAACAGTGTTTTGCATCGGAAACCCTTTTACCTGCGCCCTAATCCTTTATTCACCACAAGCCGACTCTTTTTAAAATTAGGAAAAATGTAATACCCCCTGTTTAGATTTTAAAATGCCATTTACTTAGAGTAATGACCCGTTAGAAAGAAAAACGTCACTTTTATTATTTTTATAATTATTTTGATAGGGCAATGTTTTCGGGTCGAATGGAAGTTTTGACTGATTCGGAGGGATGGGTTCTGATTGACAGATGCGGAAAACACTTTCCCGTGGTTCTCAACTACCTGAGAGACGAATCCGTTGCTTTGCCGGAGTGCAGACGGGAAGTTATCGAAATCATGGCGGAAGCTAAATATTACTGTGTACAAGTAAGTTCTATTTGCAATTCAAACTTTGGAAACTTCTCGGTTGTTTCAAGAAAGGATAAATGTTCCTGTTTATCAAAAAAAGTAGGTTAGTAGTAGGTAGTTTTTTGTTGCATAGACAGTTTTTCCCTAGGTGATTTCTTTTAGGAAACTGCTGCTTTTGTCTGTTAAAGCCAGAGATCTTCCACAAGGTACATTGTAAAAGTGAATATTGTTCGGCCATAGCTTAAAAACAAACTGCAGTATTATTTTCCTGTAATTCTAGTTTGATATTATTACTTAAAACCATAAGCTTTTTTAAGTACTTTTTTAAATAATACTTAAAATCTTCTGGAGAGGAGAGGTTAAATTATTAATATTCTCTAAGGGGGACAGGGGGTATTTCCTACATACATGACCATGGACCGGCAAGCTAGGGGGTTCGTACCCTCTAGCTTTTTAGGGTGGATTCGACCCGCGGTAGACCAGTTTGAAATCCAGAGGGGGTCCGGTTTCCAAACAAAGTTACATTAAATCATTTAGTTTTTTTTCCAAAAGTTTTTTAGCACTAATATAGGATTTTATATACTAAAATAGGCTACTTATATATAAAAAGAGCTCAAAAGTACTGTTTTTACTACAAAACCGTGTTTGTGACAGTAAATTTTGACCTAAATTCATACCAAAAATTTGGCTCGGAAGGGGGGGGGGTTGATTTAAAATTCCAGAGAGGAGTAGGGTGTCAAAATTTAAAAATTTAGCGGGGAAATTTTGACGACGACGAGCTAGGGTAGGTCCGAAGCTGGGGTAGCTGAGGGACAGCTAAGAAGGGTGGACCCCACCCTACCCCATACATGGGCACGAGGGGGAGGGGTTGGGGGGAGGGTAACCCTTCGAATTCTCCGAGAAGGGGGTTCAGCCCCCCCCCCACTCAAAAGTGGGGGGAGAAAAGGTTAACCTCTCCCGCTCCCCCCCCCCCAATTTTGGAAAAACGAAGAAAAAAATGTCTTTAAAATGACTTCTAACTGCCTCCAAACTTAAGTTTTGAGGTCAAAATGAATGTTTTAAGCAATAAAAAGCTCAAAAATGCAATAAAAAGGGCTTTTGACCTAAAATTAGCGTTTTTTTTACTTATTTTTCCTTTAAAATCCAAAAACGATATGGGCATAGATGAACAGGGGGGCAGGGTGGGGTCCACCCCCCCCCTAGCCTCGAAATTTTGGGGGCCCCCACTAGACGAAAATCTAGGGGGCCCCCCCTCCCCCAAATTTCCGAATTTTTTACCCCTGACCCCCCTCTAGATTTTGAAATATGACCCCACCCCCTCCCCCCCCCCTGGGAAAATTTTATGTACCTTTTTTATACTAAATCTTCTTCCAAAAATGTGAATTTTCATCACATATTCATGCTTTTACACCCTTTTTATGCATGAATATGGCTTTTTATTCAATTAAATGTAGTATTTATCCTATAAAAAGAACAATTATTAAAGTTATTATGGTTTAAAACTGTTTTGCTTTGGACACCGGGCCCCACCTGACCCCCCTCTAGATTTCAAAATTTCGCAACCCGGGTCGACCCCCCCTAAAAAGCTAGGCGGGGTTCGAGCGCCCCCCCCCTAGGACCCCCCTCCTACAATTTTGAAAAGTTATTTACCCGGGGTAAACACCCCCCTCTGGCTTTTTGACCGTGTTCATCTATGGATATGGGTAAAAGTGCACTCCAGAAAAAAAAAACGATATGGGTATTTTACTTTTCTAGGATTTTAACCCCCCCCCCTGACTTAGGGTTTAACCCCCCACTCCGGACCAACTTGCCCATGTATTCCCTACCCCCCTTATGCTCACATATGATTCCTTAATGGGGGGTGTAAGTAGATGTTTTAGAGAGGACGAGAGATACACCCCCCTAGAGCCAAAATTTTGGACCCCCCCCTGAAAAAAATCCAGGCCGCCCCTCCCCCCAGCTCCAGTGAAGTCCGACCTACCCCCCCCCCTGGAAAGCTAAAATCCCCTCCCCCCTCCCGACCAATTTGGAAGTATATTTTTATTTACTGTCAAAAACACGGGTTTTTAGTTAAAAACAGTGTTTAAATACACTTTTCATGCCATAGCATGGCTGTTTTAAGACATAAAATTCAATATTAGACCTAAAAACACTTAAATTATTCAGTTAAGAAAAATTTTGCTAAAAAATTGGACCCCCCCTGACTCCCCCCCTTAAATTTGAAATTTCGCACCCGGGGTCGACCTCCTCAAAAGCCAGGGGGGTCCGGACCCCCTGGACCCCCCCCTAAAAAATTTTTAGGCCTCCGCCCGGGGGTGGAGCCCCCCTAGCGGACCCGACCAGAAACGTACTATGGG
>JASAMX010002137.1:0-29130 GCA_030248175.1 Microlaimidae sp. YZB2_3 | reverse complement strand
GTCTTGGTTACATTTTGCATCTGCTCCTAGCTAACGGTTTTAGCAGGGGACCTACCTAGCATAACTAAATTTTGGGTCCGCTGTACCGCCGCGAAATCAGAATTTGTTATGAAATAAATAATTTTTACTCAATTTTCTCAGTAACCGGAGATTCAACAACAATATTAAAGCAATTTCAAGTATTTTTGTTGACTTTTAATCATTATTTAGGCAATTTTTTGCGTAACTAAGGTTTTCATATGTAAATTTTTTGTGTTACTCCGAAAAAGAAAAATATTTTACAACGCCTTAATTTAATACAAAAAAGCCGCTAAAAATTTTCTAATATATGTTTTCTTATTTGTACTATTTCCAGTTTCAAATACATTACAAATAAATGCTTTTAATTTAAGCAGAACTCTGTATCGTGGTGGGACCGCCGACCCAATTTTTGTTATGCTAGGTAGGTCCGGTAAATATTTCCGCAACTTGAAGTTTCCGCGGAAAACATTTCCGCAGCAGTATTTCCTCCGCAATATTTCCGGTGGAAGATTATTTTCGAGGGAAAAACTTCCGCGAGGGAATTTTTTCGTTTCTCTTATATAGCCGCTAACGCTGGCAGTAAAGTACGCTACTGCAACATTCTCGGGAAAAATATTTTTCTTTTATTATTGTTTAAAATTGTTTTTTCCCTAACTTTTTTTTTCAAGAACAATAAACAAATATTTTTTTATAGTAAAAACTTAAACAAATGTTTGATTTTCTTTTTAAATTAAATTATTTTTTAAAATGTTTATTTTATTTTTCCATGGGTAACAGAAAATACCTCTGCAAGTTTACTTCCGCAGCTTAAGCCTAAGCCCCCGTTTAAGCCTAAGCAAAACCTAAAAATCAAGCGAAACGTTAGCTGCGTAATTATTAACATAAAGTTTAGAATAATTTTTAAATTTCGCTTAGACTTAAAAACGTAGACTCAGGCTTAGGGGCTTAGGAAAAAGCTCTGGAGGGAAATGTGTGGAGGTATTTCTGTTAGCCGGTATTGTAAATAATATTTTGGCAATATACAAAAACATTTTTTCTATTGGTGTGTGTAAACGTGTAAAATCTTGAAAATACCAAATTCGTTACAATCCACTTTTTTAAACATAAACAAAGGTATTATAAACAAAAAAAATTTAACGCCACAATAAATCTGCAGAAAATTTGAGATTATTTTGATTATATTTCGTTAGAAAAAAGTATATTTTTTACCTTTAAAAAAGTTTTTAAAAAATGAAAAACTGATGACAAAAGTATGTTTTTTTAAAACTTTTTTTTTATTTTAAGCAATTCTCGCACAGTACCGCAGGGTTAAGTCGACACGTGAACGATGAAAGAATATTGATTTTAAAATAATGAGCGTTATAATTATAATAATAAATAGAAGAAGATGAACATAAGTTACAAAAAAGTTTCTCAACGTTCTCTATGTAATTATAGTGTGCACGGTGCTGTGAGGCTAAACCCCCTCGTGGCATTCTCGCGCCTCGATGCTTATTATTAATTTTTTTAATAAAACTTTAAATTAATTTTGTCATCAGTAATGCAAGAATTAAAAAAAGAACTTTGTTGTTTTTCTCGGTTTTCGCGCGGTTGAAGTAGATGGCGCTGGCAACTGGTTCGGTTTCCGCCACCACTTAAAACCAAGCACCGTCTTCTGTTTTTTTTTGTGCGGTTTCTATGGGGGGCTGTTCGTTGTGTGCTCTGTAAAATCCTTATTGTTGCCAAAAGGCTGTTATTGTGCGGTTGGGTGTTTTTATTTGTTTATTTTTAAATTTTTTATTTTGATCAAAAAATCGATAACAAGTTGCCTAATTCTCTCTTCTTTCCAATGAGTTTATGGTTATTTTTGATCAATCAGTAACGAAGAAGGAATATCGATTTTAAGGATTGAGCGTTGGAATAATAATAATAATAATAATAATAATAATAATAATAATAATAATAATAATAATAATAATAATAATAATAATAATAATAATAATAATAATAATAATAATAATAATAATAATAATAATAATAATAATAATAATAATAATAATAATAATAATAATAATAATAATAATAATAATAATAATAATAATAATAATAATAATAATAATAATAATAATAATAATAATAATAATAATAATAATAATAATAATAATAATAATAATAATAATAATAATAATAATAATAATAATAATAATAATAATAATAATAATAATAATAATAATGATAATAAAAATAATAATAATTATAATAATAATAATAATAATAATAATAATAATAATAATAATAATAATAATAATAATAATAATAATAATAATAATAGTAATAATAATAATAATAATAATAATAATAATAATAATAATAATAATAATAATAATAATAATATTAATAAGAATAAGAATAAGAAGAAGAAGAAGAATAAGAATAAGAAGAAGAAGAAGGTTCAGAATTTCAAAATTTACTCACTTTCTCTAATAATGATTGGTGCGGCGCCGTGGGGCTAATTCGCATGGGTGGCGCTCCCGCGCCACCCATGCTTACACAAAAACTAATGTAACTAAGTGCCATTAAATTTGTTTTTCATTTCTGTATTTCACTTGTTTACTGCAAAACATCCATTTATAAAAATAGTGGGCAACGCAATCAAAATGTAAAATTTTCTTATCAAAAACTTGCCTTTTGCTTTTCAAAAACAATAAACATTTTTTTGTTTAATTTTTGGCTCCGGCCGTCTGAACTGATACCGTATAATTAAAAAGTATTAAAAAAAGAAGCTCGGTTGCTAATTTGTTTACTGAGCACTAGTCATGTCATAAAGAAAGCCATTTATTACTAATAATTTAGCAAATATCATTTATTACCTTATGGCCATAGTTTGTTATTTTAAAAACAACTGTACCAGATTCGGTATTTAGACTAGTGATGTTCCCCGGAACTTCTAGCTCTGGAGCTCCGCTGAGCTCCAGAGCAACCCCGAAGCTCCAGAGCTCCGGAGTTCCGCCTCATTTTTTGACTAATTTTATGAATAATTAAAAAAGTGATGCTACATTGTATTGTTTATTTTGTCAAAATTTTTTTGTAAATTAAAATTTTTTCAAAACTTTTTTTAAAACAATAAAAATAGTCTTTAAAGTACAGATATAGTAACTTTAAATGTATTTCAAGCTTAAGTAAGCACAAAATCGCTCATTTAAGGGGCGGAGCTCCGGAGCTCCCTCCTCTTTAAATGGCCGGAGCTCCGGAGCATGATATTAAAGGGTGGGCACATCACTAATTTAGACGCACAATACTACTTTGTTCTGCTTAAAACTGTGGCAAGCTTCAGCAAGTGCAAGAAAACAATCACATTAAAAAACAAAAACAAATCTGTTGAATGCATTGTATGCATGGGCACCTGCTCACATAACTTCGAATGTTCTTTTTATTATCAATCAAAAACTATTGTAACTAAATGGTATTAAACTTTGTGTTTGTTTTTCATTTATCTATTTTACTCGACTTCTGCAAAACATCCATTAATGAAAATTGTGGCGACGCAATCATAATGAGTAATTTTCTTTTGAAAAGCTCGCCTTTTCGCTTTTCAAGAACAATAAACCTTTCTTTTCTTTATTTTCTGCTGCTGGTCGTCTGAATACTATAGAATGGGTAGTACCGGTTCTGGGATCCGGATGTTCAGAATTCGGAATTCCGGTTCGGGTTCCTGTTCTGGATTTTCGGAAAATCTCAATTCCGGTTCTGGTTCCGGTTTAGGTGTTACGGGAGTCCCGCAGTTCCGCCTATCACTACTAAATACCGTCTGAATAAAAAATTTAAAAAAAAACACGGAAGCTGAATTGCTAAAATTTTAGCCAGTAGTTTTGTCATAAAAAACTCGGTCATGTTGTCGGCGATCTGCTAGTGTATCAGCGCGAAGCGCCGCATTTGCGCCGCGTAGTGGTGCCAAGCCGACGCTAAGCGTCGGCCGGGGAAGGTGTGGGAAATTTCCTTGCAGCCGGCGAAAGCTAACAACTACTTAAAAATTCCTCCCAGCTAATGACATTTGGCATAGTTTAATTTCTAAACAATTTGTTTCTTACTCTAAACTAAAATGGACTTAAAATTTCGTAGTTTATTTCGAAATTCGATTGAAAAAAAGAAGGGATTTTAATTAAGATTTCTTTTCGGACGTGTACTTGTGCCACGCGGTTTGTGGCCCAGGGTCTGCATGATTGTAAGCTAAAAGCTACCCGGAATCGAAGAATTTTGTAATTAGTATGCAATGAACAGGTAAAATATTTTTAATTATTACTTTAAATAACATCATTCAAATATAAATGATTTTGCTAAATTATCTTAAAAATTTATGCACGGATGCCTGGGTTTTCTAATTTTTGGGCAAAAAACGCGGTTAAAAATCAAAAACCAACATACATTGCGTACTTCAAATCACGGCGAAATTTTCATTTTGTTAATATTCGATGCTTTTGGGTTGCTTTTCTAAATTTTTAAACCTAAAAATCTATAAAAATAGAGGAAAATTTTACAAAAATGGCTGGCTTCGCTAGCCAGGGAGAGGGAGGACCGCGCCACCCTATTAATCCGTTTCCGTGATGGCCTTTTCTCCGGTTACGACGGTGAAAAGTGTTTTTGTAAATGTATAAATTCCCATTTTTTTCGCTGGTAATCAGAGTGCGTTTGCAACGGTCGCACCAGGGGGAAAGGCAATCACGCGAACGCATTCGGATTACCAGCGAGAATAACAGGAATTAATACATTTACATTATATACAAAACGGGGCCCCACCCATACTCTCTACCCTTACCCATTATTATACACCGCTGATATTTGGAGTTTTGGCCTTGTTTATGCATACCTATTTGTATGCATGTATTATAATGACAATTTTTATTGATAATATGTTTTATACATTATTCTGACGCCGCTTTTCGGAGCTCAAAAGCAACTCCTGGAGCTACGGAGCTTCGCTCTATTTCTTTACTAATTTCATAAGTAATTGAAGAGCAAGGCCATAGATTATTTTTAAAAATTGTTTTATAAACTAAATTTTTTTAAACCTTATTAAAATTGGTGAAAATAGTCCTAAAAATGGAAATATAATAACTTAAAGTTTATATTAAAAATAAATAAACTTGAAATCATTCATTTAATAGCTAGAACTCTAGAATTCCGGAGCTCCTTCCATTTTAAGCGGCCAGAGCTCCAGAGCATATTATTAAATCGATGGTAGAAACATCACTATTTGGTCTATTTGTTTTGGAAAAATAGGAGGCTATGGGGTAAGCAAAAAAACGAGGGCAATGTCATTAACCGTCATTATTAAGAATCACTCAAAATTCTTACAAGTTAAAAATTTAAATAAAAAATTTTTAATTTTAATGTTTTTTTTATGTTATGCCATGGCATAATATAAAAAAACATTAAAATTTTAAGCAAGTGTCTATTCAAAATAGTGTTATTCCGCGGAGCTTTGAGCTCCGTAGCTCCGTTTTAGGAGCTCCAGTTAAACCTCCGGAGCTTCAAATTCCGCCCTATTGTTCTATTAGTTTTATGAATAATTTAAAAGTAATGGCATAGACGATTTTTACTTCTTGCTAAATATTTTTTATTATAAGCGCATTATTGTTTATTTTAACTTTCAGTTCCAGTTGCGCATTTAAAAAAATTAAAAATGATTAACAAACAGAAATGACAAAAATCTTGATTAAAAATAAAAAAATAGTTGTAGTAAAATGTAGCATTATTCTTGATCTGTTCAGTTAACTGCCAAAAAACAGGAGAAACCTTAAAGTTGCTTCGGAGATCCAAACACCGTACCCCCTGGAAACATTATTAGTCTATGCTAGCGATGTGCCCTACACTTCGAAGCTCCGGGGCTCCGCCCTTTTTTGCACTAATTTCATGAATAATTAAAAAGTGATGCCGTTGCCAAATTTTTTTTGCAAATTAATTTTTTTAAACTTATTTAAAATACTAAAAATAGCCTTAAAATGCAAATAAATGAACTTTAGATGTATTTTATTCTTAAATATGCTTGAAACTGCTCATTTAAAAGGCGGAGCTCCGGAGCTTCCTCCACTTTAATTGGCTGGAGCTCCGGAGTATGATATTGGAGGGTAGGAACATCACTAGTCTATGCACATCCGTTTATAAAAAACATTTTTTTAAGTAAATTAATATCTTATTGACTTTCAATCGATCACTAATCAGTATGTGGAGGTTTTTCAAGCTTGCTTGGCCAACAATTCCGCCAATTCGGGGTGCGGATCGTTAAAATTCCATGTGACGGCATGAATTTTTCCTCCATTTCCTTCCAGCTTAATCAACATTAGCCATCTAAAAAATTCAAAAAAAAACCATCTGGATTATTAATAAGAAATCTAAAATGGCGGATAAGAAATCTAAAATTGCGGGTAAAATCGGTGATATTCCGGTGTGTATTTTGCTCTGTGAGAGTTCAAGCGGCAGGAGCTAAAAAAAGGGGCGTGGTGAAACGGGCCCTACGCTCATTAGAAAGTCGACTAAATGCCCAGCGCTTATTGTCTGAAAGCGATTTGTCCAAAATAGTCAAAATCCTTCCTTTTGAACAAAAATTGGCAGATTTGAAGATTTCTACAGCATTCTGACGCAATAAAAGTACTTTCAGCCAATGAGCCCTTGGGGAAAATTGATCTCTAATGAACGTAAAGATCTTCAAACTTTAACTCTTTCAATTTTCATTCCGACAAAAAAAACACATATCTGCAAATTACAAATGGTACACGCTATTTGAGGGTATTTAAAATTCTAACGTGTCATAATGTCATAATTCTTTCGATGCTTTTAACAATTAACATTGTTCCTTTAAATCGGACGCTTTTGAGCAACGTGAAAAATTACTACATAAAAATATTTGTTTATTTTTACGATTTTCGGCAAAACTCTTACCCCATCAAATTAAGCCTTTGAAGAAGCTGAACGAGCTTGAAATTGGAATTTGCTGCCGAAATCAAAGAAAAACAACGGCAAATCGCATTTACAAAAAAATATCGTACAAGATTTTGCATGTAACAAAGGCGGAATCAAAACGGAAACCAAAAAATACCCAAACATTTTTTAGGAAAAACAATTTTTGAACAAAACATATGAAACGGTATATTATAATAATACAAAAATAAAACACATATAAAATAAACTGATTAATCATTCATTAATTTATTAATAAAATTTTAAAAGTATTGTAAGATAATAGCAAAAAGCATTTAAAATATCTTCTTTAGTTTTTAGACTTTTACATTAATTTTTTTAAAAACTTTACTTTGTGCTTATGTCACCTATGTACATGCTTTGGTCAAATTCAAAAGTGTAGTCTGGAATCCGTACCTACAGAAAGGCATATAAGTGCTTTAACATGTGCAACGCAAGGTGTAATTTACACTAGGCGCCTTTTTAAAATATGTAATTTGGATTATGCTAATTATAAGAAAAGATTAGGCGTTTTAAATTTGCAAACACTAAAAGTGCGACGCGACATAGCACATCTCTCAGAGTATTATAAGATATTACATAATAAAATAAGAATAAGTAAAAATCATTTATTTATTTTTAGAAAAAATCCTACTCGGCGTCATTCTTTCAAATTAAAATGCAAAAAATAGAATAAATGCAAGAAAATGTTAATCTAGTAACAGAGTGGTTTCAAAATAAAATACAAAAATTAAGTTTTAAAATTTTTTTTTAAAAACTTAGTTTGCAAAAAAAATTATTTTCGAGCTCGGAGCTGCAGGCAACATTTACTATACAACGATTCACTCACATACGAGGCGAAAACAATTCACTTTACAATACACTTATATTTTATGGATATAGTTTTTATGGGTAGTGTTTAGTTGCGTTAGCAGGGCGAATTGTTCGGCCTTGCGTATCACGCTTTAAGCAAAATTAATAAAATTTGATACCAAACTAATTAGGCCACATACTTGGTGTCATGTTTCATTTCGCGCCATTCAAAACTACCGTTACCACATACTACTCGCAGATCTCCGTGCGTTTCCACGTGTTGAACCTAAAAATTAGTGATGTTCTTCGGAGCCCCGAGCTTCGGAGCTCCGGAGCGAAGCTATGCTTTAAGAAGCCCCGGAGCAACCTCCGGAGTTCCGGAGCTCCGTGGCACCGCCTTATTTTTGTATTATTTTTATAAATAATTAAAGATTGGTGCCATATATTATGTTGTCAAAATTTTTGTGTAAATTAATTTTTTTTCAAAACTTATTTAAAACGCTAGAAATAGTTTTAAAAATGCTAAGAGAGTAATTTTTATGTAGTTAAAACTTAAATAAGCCTAAACTCGCTCATTTAAGGGGCGGAGCTCCGCAGCTCTGGAGATCCCTCTCCTTTAGATGGCTGGAGCTCCGGAGAATGGTATTGGAGGTAAGGAACATCACTACTAAAAACCTTTTAAAATCAGTTTATTTTGGTTTTATATTTAAAATTTATCAATTGTTTAAAAACATAAATCGTGGCATACTATACAAAATATTTGTGCCTTGTATTCAAAGTCGTCTTTATTCAACTTTATTGCTTTGAAATATTTGATATGGCTATTGTTAAAAAAATCGTACCGAGAAAAATATTTTTATTGGTTAAATTTAGTTAAAATGTAGTTTTTAAAGTATCACAATTTGTTTTATTAAAAAATTGGGATTTAATCTCTTTTTTTGACACAAGCCTTAATTTAAGTTTAAAAGTTTATTGATTTTGCACAAAGCATAGGATACGCAAGGCCGATGTTACTCAGCACTAAATGCGCAACCAATATTAACAAATATTAACAAACGCAATATTAACAAACGCAATATTAACAAATATCATTATTATGACCATGTAGCGTGTCTCAGGCGGGATTGGATTCAGGGACCTTTAGTATCCAAGACGTAAAATCTGTCACTGCGCAACAACCTTCTTTTTGGCACTTGAAGTAAAAAAATATGTTATTGGTGAAAAGTTAATAAGTCAAATTATTACAATTTTTAAATTACCGTTGCCTAATATTCCATATGACTATACAATCAGGATTTTGTTTTGTTTAACACAAGCGTAAATTGTTCGCTTTAGAGTGAAAATATTTTACCATTTAACTTTAGTCAAATTAAAATTTATAAAGCATCAAAATTTATTTGGATTAATTGTTTTTTGCTTTGGGTAACAAGCCTAAATTTTTCATTACGAAAAAAATAATTTAAAATCAAATAAAATTTACCTTCATTGTGAGTTTAAGTTCTTTATTAGCGTCTATCGCCCACCATTTTTTGTACCATTTTTCAATTGCTATAAACCGAACGTACATTTTTTATGGTGCTAGGTGCCGTTCTAATATTTTATATTTTGTTTTGTTTTCTTAATTTTTATTAAAGTTTATTTTAAATTTTAATGAACATCTAACGTAAAACATAAATTTTTTCATTTTATTTTTGAGTATTTTTTATTGGGAAAACCTCCATATAGATCTCAAGGTTTCAAAATGGTTAAAAGTTATTATAAAAACTTTTACTCCATTTTTTAGTTAAAAAAACCTCATTCCGGAGAAAAGACTAAAGAGAGTAAAACCTTTTCTCCAGATGCCACGATTAATTTACAAACCGCTCTTTCCCTTCCTTTTTCGTATGCTTGTAATGTTCCCATTTGTAAAATTGATCAAAAATAGCAATAATTATAGAAAACTTATCACTTACAAAACAAAAAGTAATCACTAAGTTAATCGCAGAACGATCACTTTTTAGGATTTAAAATAAAACAATTAAAAAAAGATTTACAGATAAAATTAAAATGCAAATCTGTTGATCACTTTTTGGGATTTAGAATCAAACAATTAAAAAGAGTTTAAAAGATAAAAATACAATGCTTCGGTAAGGACGGCTTTTGACTCCAAAACGCTGGAGGAAGGTAGAGGGCAGATAAAACCCTATCGGAAACAGATTAGTGTTTTAAAAACTAACTTTTATACTTAAACTAATAAAAGTAACGGATTTTAAATTACTTACTTTTACTTTTCCTTTCACTTTTACTCGACTTTTGAAATTTCAGTTACTTTTACTTTTACTCCTACTCGAATTTTGAAATTTCAATTACTTTTCCTTTTACTCTTACTCGACTTTTGAAATTTCAATTATTCTTACTGGACTTTTGAAATTTTAATTACTTTTACTCTTACTCGAATTTTTTCCTGCAAATACATACGTACTCAAATTAATTTCAGTAAAATTTAAATAATTTTAACGACTCGATTTCTTATGGGAATGTTGAAAAATGAGTGGCAGAAAAAAGTTTTTTAAGCCTTAACACGCTAAACACCATTTATTTAGACCAAAAATCTTATTAAAAAAAATTTATACATAAATATATAGCAAAAAACTGTGGAACGGAGCTTTAGAGCTTTAAAAAACCAGTGTTTTACTCCCTTTTAAAATATCTTTTATTATATTTTTACTTTTACTTAAAAAAATCTTACTTTTACTTTACTGAAATAAAATTTTGACCGTTACTTTTACTTTTATTATACTTAAATTAAAAAATCACAAATTATTTTTACTCTTACTTTACTTAGATTAAGATTTTTTGAATTACTTTTACTTTTACGTAAAATACTTTACTTTTTACTACACTAAAGCAGATAGAAAGCAGGATTGAGGCAGATAGAAGGCAGGTAAAACTGACTTGGAGGCAGAAAAAAGGCAGGGTGGGTAAAGGCATATAAGGCAGTTAAAACTGCCTGGGAGGCAGAAAGAAGGCACGTCGATGACAGGTTGGAGGCAACTAAATTTGCGATTGAGGCACGTAAAAACCTGCGTTTTCAATTGAGCCACCCCGTCCTTACCGGGATACTAACCTGTTGATCACTTTGTGGGTTCCAGAATAAAAAAATTAAAATAACTAATTATTTTAAATAATTAAAAAATTAAAGGAAAAAATTCGAGTAAGAGTAAAAGTAATTAAAATTTCAAAAGTCCAGTAAGAATAATTATAATTCTGAGCCAGTTTTTAAGTTTTTAACGAAATCTCTACTATCACTTCTTTTTAATTTTTATTTCAACAATTTTAGCAATAAAACGAAATTAAAAAACTTCAATAGTAGGGATTTCGTTGAAAATTTTTGTGGGCATGTACATTTAGTATATCTAACTTGAGTTAAATTTTTATTAGGTAATATTAACTCTGGTTCTGTTAAATTGGGAAAAACTGTTTTAAAATGCCTTTTTTCAACGATGCATATCTCGGCGTGGAATAGTCCACCAACAGTGTTAAGGATACCGAACTGACCGGAAAAAATACCCTTTCTTCCAACATATAGTTTGCTTCTGTCCGTTGAATACCTCACGAGTTACACACGAAATCCGACAGGGTATCCTCACTGTATCGTTCCACCTTAAGAATAATTTATAATTAAGAAATAATCCTTTTTACCCGCCTTGCCTTTGATCATAGGCTCGTGGTTAGGCATTATAACAGCGTCGTCGCAGTAATGATTAATTAAATTCGGCAAATCCCTGTTTTCACGCACTTCAAGCATACTGTCCAGCCGTTTTTGAGCTTCTTCAATTGTCGGTTCTAAAAAAAACTAATAACAATAGAATAATACCACAAATATTTTATAACATAACAATAAAGGAAAAATAGGACATCATATATTGCTCAGAAACACTGACTTCTCTAACTAGAAAGTGCCCTAATTAGGTCATATGTCCTTAACAAGGGTGCGTTCTAATTTGGGCCATAAGACCCTAATTAGGGCCTGCTCTACTCGCAGGATTTTAAAAGGTGGAATCCTTACTCAATAGGCCATACACATTAAATCGTACTCATAGACAATTAAAACACGATAGTCAAAACCCTTCCATTTAAAGGGAAGTTTTTCAGTGTTAAAAATATTCACAAATTTATGACCTTATATAATTATTTTTAGCAATTACGACTTGGAAAAAAAAACGCAGTTCTTTCATTTATTGGAGATCCGATTTGTCCCAAGGTTTAATTGGCTAAAAGTGATTCTAAGAGCTCCTCCCACAACCATTCCCAAAGCGCAAAGCATATATGACGTGATCACGAACACTATATGACATTTTGAGGGTCCTTAAAATTCTGACGTGAAAGTATTATAGGAAGAAAGAAGAAATTTATTTGTCAGAAAAATACTATTTTACAATAATAATTATCCAAACAAAAAGGCAAGTAAAGGTACATAAGTACAATTTATTTACTGCCTTACTGTTTATAAACACAACAAAATTCATTCAAATTCAACAAATCTAAAGACTTTTTAAAGATATTTAAACTTATCGCAGTTACAGTATATTCAGGTAAAGTATTCCAAACTTTAACAATTCTTTGTGAAAAACTATATTTTCGACAATCTAATCTGTATTTTTCAGATAATTTAAGTTAAAACCTGGCATAAAATATGGTCTTTTGTCATATGTAAAAAAGTCGTTAAAGTTTAAATCTACATTGTTATTAATTATATTATAAACCATACAGAGGTCCGCTTTTAGTCTGCGCAGCTCTAAAGAATCTAATAATAAAACTTTTAAACGTGATTCATAATTATTATAGGAAATATTGCAGCGTCTACATACCTTTTGAGTAAAAAATTTTTGTATTTTTTTCTAATTTTTTAATGTCAGTGATTAAATGTGGATTAAAAACGGATATGTTTGATTCTAAAATTGGCCTGACAAATACTTTGTAGGCTCGTATAAGCAAAAAAGGGTTTTTACTGTTAAAGCAGCGTAGAATAAGGCCGGCTCTTGAGTAGGTTTTAGAAGAAATTTTAGAGCAATGAGTAGAAAACTTCAAATCACTAGTTAAATATACACCTAAATCATTAATACAAAAAACAAAATATTAGCATAGACGAAATATTAGCATCATTTAAAGAATATGAAAATTTTGGAACCAAGCTATTTCCAGCTGTAAGAATATTGCATTTCTGAAAAGCTACTTTTAGCTGCCATCGATCACATCACAAATCACAAAAATTTTTTAGTGTTTTAGTCAAATTAGTGTTATTGCTGTCACTTCTACATTGATAAAACTTACTGTCGTCGGCAAATAACTTGATGCGACAATCACCAACAATACAGTCTGTCAAATCATTGAGATACAAAAGGAAAAGGATAGGGCCAAGAACGGGTCCCTGAGGGACCCCCGATGTTACAATTGCACTATCAGAAAAACTATGCCTGACTAAAACAGATTGGGTGCGGTGTGATAAAAATGCTTTTATCCAATTTAAAAGTTCGTAATTAATTCCATAGGTTTTTAGTTTAATTAATAATTTTAAATGGGAAACCGAGTCAAAAGCCTTAAGGTCTATTCATACTTATGACAAAACGTCCTTTAGACAAAAGTCCAAAGGACAAACCAAAACGTCCTTTGGACTTTGTCCTTTGGACGAAGTACGAACGCTACTCAGAATTTGTCCTTTGGACAAAGTCCAAAGGACAAAATTCAAAGGGAAAAGTCCAAAGGACAAAAGAAGTATGAATACGTTGTCCTTTGGACTTTTCCCTTTGGACTTTTCCCTTTGGACTTTTCCCTTTGGACTTTTCCCTTTGGACTTTTCCCTTTGGACTTTTCCCTTTGGACTTTGTATAAAGGACGTTTTGTCAAAAGTATGAATAGACCTTTAGAATAATCAATATACATGCAGTCAATTCGTTTTCCCTGATTTAAGGCTTTAGTCCATTCTTCCAAAACAGATAATAGCTATAGGTACAAGCTGATTTCTTTTTTTAAAAAACCGTATTGTTCTTTAGTAATTAAGTTATGTTTTCTTAAATAGATAAGTATATCATCAACAATAATACGCTCTTGTAGTTTACAAAGTACACTTGTTAAGGTTATAGGCCTATAGTTATCACAATTACAAACACTTCCTTTTTTAAATATATGTAGCTATGATAATTGCAGTAAGCCAGATATGTGGCAGGACACCATTTTTCATGCTTATTTCAAACAATATTGACAGTGGAATTGCGATTTGCGTATCAATTAATTTTAAGAAGATGGCGGGGAACCCATCCGGAGTTTTAGAATTTTTGGAGTTTTAGATAAACTTCTTGAAATTCCGGATCATTCTTAAGCTTTTTCGAATTTCGCAAAATATAATTCCGTGTAGATGACCGTTCGAAAACGACCTTCAGCAGGCGATGGCGGTTAGGGCTGATAGGTTTTCCTGCCGGCATTCGAAAACAGCTTTCAACTTTTGGTGGAAACTGAGGATGGCCAGCAATAAAATTTAAGAGCTTGGCGACGGTATTAAGATCCCCAGTTTCTCCTTTTTCCGGTAGATTTGTAATAACAATGCAGTAAGCATTTTTGGACTGGTCCTGCTTTTCTGCCATCTTGTCAGCAACCGATTCAGATATTTTTTGAATAAGCGAACGGGGTTTCGATGGATTCGACGTGACGTGGCCACTGCGACGACCCCGTTTAAGGACGGTGGTCCATTTTTCTTCTTCCACTGGAGGTGGAAGATCAATAGACCTACATATGTATTATCGTCGACACCGGCCGTCAAATCGATCAGAGAGCTGAAATCTGCAACAGATGATGAGAGTAAATCCAACTTATTTTCGATATTATCAAGCCGCTTTGTCGCGACTTCTGATAGCAAAAACTTAGATTTTTGTATTAGTTGTAATGAAATGTGTATTAGTTGTTTCTAGTGGCACTATTATTGAATAATAATTGTTTCTAATAAAAGATTTCAAGAAAAATAAAAACAAACAAAACACATTTTTAATCAAACGTCATTAAGCTTATTATTTAGCACCTCATGAGACCTTTAGCCGAGCAATATTATTACTTTAACCCTGTTGTTTTGATAAATGGAAACAAATGTTAAAACAACTAACCTGTCATTTTTGATAATCAATAACAATAAAAATATAATATATTCGACTTTGTGAAAGGTTTTTTGTTTCACAAAACGCCGCAAAGATGACGGAGTCAAATCCGGAACTCTATTGTTAGCCGCAAAAGCACATCCAAATCCTCAGGTGTGAAGCGCAAACGATTTAAACTGGATTTTCCGTCCGCGAAAGTTGTCTTTGGCCACGCGGCCGGGTGTTTACGTATTTTTAAATTCAACCCGTGTCGACGTTAACCCTTACTGATTTTCACCACGTAACAAACATAATCGTAAAGCGTGGTTGGCGTCTCAATGAGTATTTATAAAAAAAATAATCAGTCTAAGCCGAGCTCCGAAGTTACACGCCTTAATTGAGTAACGTAATAAATATTTAAAGATGTTTTACGCAATTTAGCGGAATTACGCAATTTATACTATTTTCAGTTTTAGAACAAACATTTGTAATAATATCATGCGTAATTACTGTTTGAAGCAATGCCATTTAGGACTGACTGTTAAAACACGGTTTCACTAAACCAAATTTATTCCAACTTTTGTAATCAATTTTCAGTTCTTTGGAAAAATGGATTACAAGGGGGAAGATATCAGGATTATAATTAGCTTCATTTATAATTCATTACATCACTTAATTAAATCTTATTTTAAAACTTTTTAACAAATTTTTTAAAACTCCGGGCCTTTGAAATGAGCTTTATTTGAATTTACAGGTCGGAAACAATATATTTGAGGGCAGGAAGAAACTTCACTATACTTATAAAAATCATCTGGTTGACCTTCTAAAAATGTATGAGGAAACGAAAGGCAACTCTTAACTTTTGCTGTTATGATGACGTTCAAAAAATGATTAAACATTTCTTAACCTGTCTTAAAAATTTGATTAACCAGAATTTTTTTAAAATCTGTCTTTTTTTAAACCATAACACAACTTCAATCGTCAAAAATTGACATTTTTTTAAATGGTGATTCGGTAAAAGAATTGAAATGTGGTTTAAATAATAAATAATTTTTGTTTACAATTTTTAATTGCTTTGCATGAGCTTTAAATGCGAAGGGGAATTTTATTGAAAGTCACTGACTATTCCCTGCGTTTAAATGAATAATTCTCCCAAACTTTAATGTTCGACTTTTCCTGTGCACGTCAGCTTGTCAGTTGTCATATAGAAATATAACCTTATCACACTCACCCACCGAATATACTTGATTAATTAATCCACGTGAACACACGGTAAGCCAGGCGCGGTTTGCCTACGGGGATCCACAATTTCCTATAATATAGTCTTTTGTATGGCATAAAAAGTCAAAATTATTCTAAAAAGAATTTTGAATTTAGTCGTGACTCTGTCTAATGGCGCTTCTAGTATTTGTGTGTTAGAAAATAAAAAGAATTACAGTTACCAGTATTTTATGAGGATTCTGTTATTGTATAGTTGTATTGACGATAATTAACACGTCAGGATTTTAAGGACCCCCTCAAAACCTCAAATAGTATTCGTGATCACGTCATATATGTTTTGCTTTGTGGGAATGGATGTGGGAGGAGCTGTTTTAGCCATTTAACGCTTGAGAAAAAAATTGATATCCAATGAACATATACTTCTCCAATTTTTCCCAAGCGCTAATTGGTTAAAACTGAATCTATAACGTCATAACTCTGTGAGAATCTTTAACACCGAACAACTTTTTTTTTTAAATGGGAGGGTTTTGACTATCGTGAAATTGTACGTACTAAACCTCAAAGCAAGGCTCACCCTGAGGTGGCAATGCCACCGCCACCGGTGGGAATGCCACCGGTGGCATTATTATCGCTAGGTTCACACTGGAGTGGCATTGCAACCGCTGGAGACGCAATGCCAACTCTTCGTTCGCGTGTAGAGCTAAGAAAACGTGGGTAGCACTTCTTTAACTTATCTGATTCTGAAGACGATGAGTATAAGATATTGATATTTATGTATTGCTTGCGCTTCGAAAAAAAATAAATTAATAAAACTCACGGAAGATGATAGGTACGTCTTATTTTTCAATGGCGCAAACAGCAGGGGGAATTTCACGCTTTAGTTCAAGAAATGAGACTGAAAGATCATTAATATTTTCATGACTATTTTCGGATGTCTCCTCCTTTTTTATTTTATGATTATTTGTTATCGTTAGTTGGTCCTTTGATTACGAAAACCCAAATTAATTGTCGGAAAATTATCTCAGAAAAGAAGGTTTGTGATAAAGTTCCGGACGGTTTTGAACTTCATTGATCAGAAGTTCATCCGAATCAGTAGCCATATTTTTTAAAGATTTATTTCAGAAAAATATTGCGGTCGCAAAAACAAATTTAAAGTTTTTTTAATTAAACATAAATGATTATTGTTTTTGATTGTTAAATAATTCCGTCATACATCAGATTTTAACCCAAGGCCGTGCATTAAACATTAGCTGCACAGTGGAAAATTTTGCAAATCTTTGATTAATGCATAAAAATTGCAAATTCATAATTATTCAAGAACTTTTCCATGCTATGTACATGTACGTGTGCTTTAAAATTTGTTAAAAAAACTACTTAAAATTTATTTTTCATGAAAAAATTATTTTTTTAATATTAATTTTTGCAAAAAACCACAGTACTTTTTATATTTTTTTGCAATGCACACGCGTTTTCACGCGTTTTTTTGGTTAAAATCGCAATATTTTTTGCTGGTTTTTCTATACGTTGAAAACGTTTAAAAACCGTATTTTTCATTACTTTTTTTTTAACGTGCGCGTTCTCACGCGTTTTTTTCTTGAGAGAGCTGCCACCGGTGACGGAGTTGTGGATCGAACACAACAGCGGTGGCATTGCCACCTCGCGGTGGCATTGCCACCGGTGGCATTGCCACCTCAGTGTGAACCGGGCTTTATTGTTCCGACTACAAAAGAACTCTTACTCTTGTTTATTAATAATACTGCTTTTATCCTTAAAATAAAATCATGGTCAGGAATTCTGGTTATTTGAAGTAAAAAATCCTTCAGTTCCGCGCCTTGAGTTATTTAATCGTGTGAGTTATCTATTTATTTGAGTTATTTAATTTAATCTCCTTAAAGTTATTTAATCGTGCAATACTTTTTTTAAAACTATTTTTAGCTGCATTTTAAAGTTTTTTTAATAAACTTTCAAAGGCAATTTAGATTACAAAAATTTTTAAAATGCAATACGTATTAATTTAATTTTGTTTAGTTTTTCACGAAATTAGCTTCAAAAAATGAAGCACTGAAACTTCGGGGGCACAAGGAGTACCAAAATGGGAACTCCAAAATTTTTGGAGCTTAGAGCTTCGGAAAACATTGTTTTTATTTCTAAGTTAAAATATACTCAAGTTTATCGTAGAAAAAAGAGAGAACTGATATTACACATGTGCGGACTTAAAGTATATTATTACTTAATGAAAGTGGTTTTTTGTACATTCAAAAATGTTTTTTATTTGCATACACTTAAGTCAAACCACTAAAACTTAAACAAAAACGAAATTGTATATTGTATGCGTTAGACGTATGCGTATTGTTATTTATTATTATAAAAATATATAATAATGTATCTAGCGAATAAAAAATTCAAGAAAAAAAAACATAAAATCCAAATAAAAAACTATAGATTGCAAATTTTTTAATTGCCTTTTTTGTAGAGTGTAGACTTTGAAAACAGATAGTTTTTTGTTCGGTTATTTCAAGACCGATATTTTCATAATTGTTTTTGTACTGGCGTGGGGTTTCGCTTTCAGAGCAATTTAACGAGTTTTACCTCATCACTTTGCGGATAATGTAATGTAATTTTCCAAATAATTAAAGAATAATACCTTAACAATATATTATATAATTCAAAGAAAAAAATCTTTTTTTAAGTTTATTAAGGGCTGGTTCATACTTATGACAAAACGTCCTTTGGACAAAGTCCAAAGGACTTTTGTCCTTTGGACTTTTTTGTCCAAAAAACAAAATCCAAAGGGAAAAGTCTAAGGGAAAAAGTCCAAAGGAAAAATTCCAAAGGACAAAATCCAAAGGACGTATTCATACTTTTGTCCTTTGGACTTTTCCCTTTGGATTTTGTCCTTTGTACAAAGTCCAAAGGACAAATTCTAAGTAGCGTTTATACTTCGTCAAAAGGGAAAAGTCCAAAGGACGTTTTGGCTTGTCCAAAGGACGTTTTGGCTTTTATAAAATTGTCCTTTGGACTTTGTCCAAAGGACGTTTTGTCATAAGTATGAACCAGCCCTAAGAGTGGGCACAATGTAGTATTTGACAAGCCAACATAGTGTTCTTTATTTAAAAGCCCAAATTTTCTTGACAAACTAAGTTTTAAGAAGCTCATGTGTTTGAGAGAAGACTTGGACTGAAGATAATGGTGAAGAGAATAAAAGCTAATTTATTACACAATACTCCCATGGAGCCCCATTGTGATTTTTACATTGTTTCAGTTTTGTTTTTTTAAAGGCTTTAAGCACGGTATTAGACAAGAAATAAATGTTTGAAATAGTGTTGGGTACATAGTGATCTGCCTACTTTCTAATATCACGCTACAGAGCTGGCCGTTATAAAAAGCAGAGGGGGCAATACGAAACCACAAAGCTCCATTTAATTTAGCGATTTTTAGCTAATTTAAACTTGAAATATGTTTTAAAACATTCTATATACATTTTAGGGCTATTTAATTCAATTCTTTAAGTTTAAAGTCAGTTTAATACAGTTTACAAAAAAATTAATTTATGGGATTACTGTTTAATTATTTACAAAACTAGTCCAAAAATAGTGCGAAGCTCCGGAGGGCAAAAGATTGCTGCGAAATACCGCTCCGAAACTCAGGAACATCGCTTTCGTTGCAAGTAGTAAGTTTACTTAGTTTCGCACTGATTCGATTATCATTTTAGTAAATTTTTTTTTGCAAAATGGCAATTCAAAATGTTAAATTCCTGTTGAAAATCTGTAGTAATTACATAATCCCCCGTTTTCCGTTTATAAATATATTTTGGTCGTTGCGTTTGTTTTTTACATTATTCAAAAACATTTTTGTTATTTGACTTTAATATTTTATTTTTTCTGTTTTCCATAAAGCTTAGTAATTCTTAGCTTATACTCTTTCGTTTAGTTAAATATATTCATTTTAAACAGAAAAACTTATTTAATTATTCCAATATATCAATATTTTTTAACGCAATAAGATGTTTTTTTATGTTTGGGGTAGAGAAATTTTTAGCATTGATCTTTTTGTTTCAGCGTTTAATATTTCAGTTCTTAAATATTCCGATCATTTTTTGCAGACGCACTTTTATACTATAAATAAATATGCATTTGCTGAATTACACTCAGTTTTTTTTTAGTTTAGAAAACTATTTTCGTTTGTTATAGTAGAATTTTTGGACTCTTATATAAAATTCTTATGATGAAAACACCAGGCGCATGTTACACACAATTTCAAAATCTTTATTTTTACATCATTAACGTTTTTAAACAATGTAATCCTAAAAAAATTACCCAACGTGTGGTTAGTATACATCCATTATAATTTTTTTTTTTAAACTATAGTTTATTGTAGGATAATGTTTTCTATCTTTAGAATATGCTCTGACAGTTTTTTCTGCTGATAAATCTGTTAACCAATCAAACTTTTATTTGTATACAGCACAAAATTTTTTTTAAAAAATCCTTTCTATAGGCAAATAAAATCTAGCTGACCGCGATATTTTGCAGTATTGAGTCGACTATTTAACAACAAAAACATTTGAAATTTTTCACTAAGCGGATTAATAACAAAGTTAAAAAACTGCATTTTAATAATTATTTATCAAATTACTTAATTTGTAACCTAAATACAAAATTTTTTAAGGGCTAAAGTTGGTTAATTTTAGTATATTTTGTGAAAAGGTGGAATTAAAAAAAATTCTGCGTTCCTATTTGTTTAAAAAAAACACGTATTACCGCACAATTTTAATTGGTCCCCTCATGTCTGCATTCTAATTTTTAGCGTCAGTCAGATATAATTCAACCATAATTTTCCGGTCAACCGCGAGCACCGGAAATATTTTAACTGGTCTCATTTTCATTGTAACTTAGGGCTGTGTTTGTTTACTTATTATACCATAATTAACAACGAAATTTTTGGGTTTGTTTACACCGACAAAGCACTTTTGCTTGAAATTAACATCATTAAAAAAACTTCGGAATAGAATGAGAAAAACTAAACACTAACACCAAAAAAATTGTCTGGTTTTTATTTAGTGTTAGTTAAAAAAAGGAAAATGTCAGAATACATTGGAGTATGAAATATAAAATAACATTGGATTAGAAAATTAGGGGGATACAGGGAGCACCTCGTTGTTACTCTGACACAAAGAGTGGCAATCAATATAATTAACGTGACTCTGACTCACTTTGTTTATATTATTTGTGTGTTAAGTAAGAGATGAGAAGAGTCACAGTTATGAGCATTTTATGACGCTTTTAACTCATTGTGTCAATGTAACGACGACCTGCTACATTGAAAGATCAAAGAAACAGAGATAACCCGACTCAATAAGTTTCAGAAGTTATGCTACTAAATCCGGTGAAGCTCCCGAGCACCGCGACTTAATATATAATAACAGAAAGCTTATCGAATCTTAAATTATCTTCTGCGTTGGTTCAGTCGCATAACCATAGTTTTGTGGCGAAATATGCGCACCAAAATTTATTCACCCACCGTTAGCACGTGTTTTTGAAAAAGCTAAAAAACGCAAACATAAAAGTTTTCTAAAATTAGTTAAAAACTTTACCATCTTTTCAAGCATTTTTTAAAACATATTTCCTTAAAGGAGTACTGTCACAAATCAAATTCCTATAACGCCCGAACCGGACTGCTCCTTTAATACCAAACCTACCTAACTCAACTTTGGTATTTAGAGTGCTCCACTACAAGGCTACAACATTTTTAAATTTCAGCTGAATCGGTTTAGTATTAAAGGAGCAGTCCGGTTAGGGCGTTATAGGAATTTGATTTGTGACAGTGCTCCTTTTAATTTTTATATGTAAATTTTTAGTAGTTAGCCAACAATAGGCAAATAAAAACCTTAGTGGCATCCGGAAAGCACCGGTTTCAAATAAGGGTTACAAAAGAAAATCTTTCTTTTGTAATAGGGTTGCATCTAAATGAAATAACTTATCGGAAAAACAAGTTTCAGCTGCTTCATTATTTGCTCTCAAAAAAAGTTTGATTGATGGCTCAAATTAGTGCTTAGCAAACTAAGCCTTTGAGTCATTTTTCTGGTAAACCATATTTTTGTCGTCCATATTTGCGGCCGCAATCGGCTCGCATAGTAACTTGATTATATTATGCTAAATGATTATTTTATTTTAAGTGATACTATTGATGTTATATGTTGTGTTTACTAGAATAAACAATCTGATTTGATTTGATTTGAAGGGGTCTCTGGTATTTGGGCGCTCACACGTTGTAACACTGGCCCTACTGCGCCATTACATATTAAAAATCTACCGCTTGAATCCAGTCATAAATTATGGGCAGGCGTACATACCAAGCTATGTGTTCGCACATAGTGCGCATGTGACTAATTGCGCATGCACCAAAAAGATGCGTCACGCATCTTTTTGTAACCCACGCATGTAAACCACTAACCCACGCATCATCGTGGGTTAGTGGGTGGTAAATTTTTCTCGCATGGGGCCGACTTTTTGTTACGTTTACGTCCTATAAGCCTTATCAAATAGTAAGATTGTTTTTTAATGAAAACTTAAAAAGGCTCAGGCCTAAAAAGATTCAACAGCATAACTTAAGCCTGCCTATATCCTAAACGGTTGGGTTCAGGGTTTTATAAGCTTGACGAAAAGATTTATCTACTAATTTATTTATTTGTGTTTGTCTTGTGACCTTTGGCCAGAAGACGCCAGTGTATGACGTGTCTGGCATTTGCATTATTCAACAGGGGCCTATTTCATAAAATACTGGTAAATTTTACAAGTTTGTAATATGGAGAAAAATACAAGCTTTTAAAATTACTGACTTGTAAATTTTTAAACAAATAAAAAGATGTTTTTATATGTGTTTTTTATATAGATTTTTTAATATATAATTTAATATTAGTAATATAAATAATAATATATTTAATTTTTATATAGATTTTTTTATTTTTTTATATATAGATATTTTAATATACCTCCACAAACCAACAAAAAAAATAATTCAAATTTACAATGGTATTTTTACTTGTATTTTTTACTTGTATTTTTCACTTGTATTTTCACTTGTATTCAAGTTTTTTTACAAACTTGTAAAAAAATCAAGTGAAATCGTAAAGTAAATTTTACCCTACTCAGAGTAGGGTAAATTTTTTTTTTGAGAACTTGTGAAAAATTACAAGTGGCCAAAGTTTAAAACTGGAATAACTTTAAACACACAACAGCTACATACATGAAATTTTAAATAGTTTGCACATGGCATATAATCTTTTTTCATTTCAAATTTCAACGCAAATGGTTCAGAATAAAAAAAGTTATTGATAGACTTGTAATTTACGAAGACCAGTATTTTATGAAACAGGCCCCAGCAAGGACTTTAATTTACCGTTTCAACTGCGCATCCCCGATGTTGGACCGGAATTTACAATCTCCGTCTTTGGTTATGTTGAGTGAAGCTTCGCTTCTCGCGTAATCAGTGGGTGAAAACGAGTCTTTTCTTTTTTTAAAAATTAGCGCACAGCAAGAGAACCTTTAAAGTTCCTTGCTAACTTTTTGGTCTTCCTTTTCAAATCATTTGCTAGGGTCACCGCTCGCTTTTACTTTATATGCGTTTTGTTTACTTAAAATAATAAAAGTTTTGTCTAAAATTGTTCTTTGTTAAATTTTGTAAAAATAAGCGTAAAACGCTCGTTTATTCTTGTAACAAATAACAAATCTTTATTAAAATCATTTCAAACTAAATATAAATCTAACATGTTCTATTCTTTTAAATCCTGACCTGCATCGGCCACTTGGCCGCTCCGTCCACAACTAAAAGACCGTTAGAAATTCCCCCAAGACTCGGTCACCCTCGTCTTCCTGGGATCGCGTAAGTGAAACTTATTTATTTAGGTCAGCCGTCAGAGTTATGCTCTCTTCACTGGGCGTTCGACTGACCTATTGTAGACGCGCGTTCAACAGTCGCTTGGCGCTACAGGTTTTTAAAGGTGGACTATACCAATTTGTGTTTTTTATCGTTATTTAATTAATACTAACCAATGTATCAAGTCAAACTAAGAAAAAAATATATTATAAAAAATGTAAAATAAAATCAAAAACTGCCCTTCCGGACGGTTTTTTGAAGTATGAAAAATCGCAATTTTTTGCATGCGAGATATCAAGAAATACGGAAATGTTTCTATAGACTAGTTCTAAATAAGCGTCTTTTACTGTACGAGAAAGGGTACAAAAAGAAAAAAATAAAATTTAAAAAAATTTTAGATTTCTTAAGTTTAAACCTATATTTCATAAAAATTGCTACACGATGATATGTTTCACTATGTTGAAGTGATTTCATATTTTGTGCTAAATAAATTTTGGTTTTTGAATTGAACATCACAATAGTCATAAATTATCACTAAAATAGTATTTTTGTAAACAATGATTTAGAATTGGTTAAAAAAAGTTGAAATTTGTGCTTTAAAACTAATTTTAAACCTACATAGGTTTTTTAATGTTTTGGTTGTAAAACTATTCAAAATCTAAAGACTAATTTTAAAAATCCATTTCAAACTTTTAAATAAAAGCATTTTCTGTTATTGAAACATTAAAAAATTGAGACCCAAGCGCTTCAGCAGCGCCGTATCTACAAAGCGGCAAAAACTAAAAAAAACCCCATAAACTGCTTTTGTAATATTAAAAAGTATTTAAAAAATTTTGAAGAGAAGGGGTTGAGATTTTGAACCAATAAATTTTTGAAATATTTTAAACCGTAAAATGTACGAGTCGCTTGCTGTTTCTCAATTTTCCCCCTACATATGATTGGCGCTACTAGTTATTGTACCCTCTTCCTGCACTAAAAACACCCTTATTCAGAACTAGTCTATAAAAATTTAATATGGATGTCGATTTGGACTCAATCCAATCCTGATATTTTACCGGCTTGGATCTGGTGAACCCTATTTTTTAAATTATATTCATTAATATCGGTGTCGTCTTTTACATTTACGTCCTTCACTTCAACATCTCGTCTTTTAAACATCTCGTCTGCGAAAAGTTTGTCGTTTGGGTACGATTCTATAAATGTAATTTTTAAAGACTTATTATTTGTCTAAACAATTAAATTTTGCTTGATCTTTAGGGTTCGCTTAGGCTTAGGTTTTTTAGTCCTCAAATTAAAGAATAACTAATTAAATACGAAGTTACCACGAAAAAATTTTGCTTAATTTTTAGGTTAGGTAAAGGTTTAAAGTTTCAGTGTTTAAGAACAAAATATTTAATAAAGGTTTATCATCATAAAATTTTAGCTTGATTTTTTAAGTTTTGCTTAGGTTTAGAGGAAAAAAGGTTGAAATTTTATGGTTTAAATCGCCAATTACAAAAAACCCGTCTTTCTAAAAGTACATTTATAAAATCGCACTCAAAAGACGAGTTTTTTGAAGACAAGATGTTTAAAAGACGAGATTTCCGAAGACGAGATGTAGAAAACGAGATGTTGAAAGACGTAATGTAAAAGATGAAATTTCCAGGGACCGTTAATTCCTTGCTGTATAATATATGGGTCCTGTACAAAAATATGGACTTGAAAATTTTTCTAAGAGACCAAAGCTCGTCAATGAAAGGGTTGATTTAAACGACAGCCATATTATTGCGATTGCATAAGATTATCATCATTATTAACTAAGACAAATTTTTGGCAGAAAAACCCTTCCCCATGCCCAGCTATTTACTCCTGTTTCCAGTTTTTGCCAAACGCAGCCGACATTTTGCGTTAAATTTTCTATGTAGAAATGTTCTTACCCTCCAATATTATGCTCCAAAATTCTGCCCTCTTATTAGCGTATTCAAGATAATTTCAACTTGAATATGTTTTAAATTATTTCAGTTTCAGACAAATTTTTTTAAACCCAATTCTATTGTTTTCACTTAAGTTTTTAAAATAATTACCAGACCTGTGCACGGTTTGAAAATGCCCCCCCGCTTTATTGGAGGATTTCCCCCCCCCCGTGTTATTGCTCCCCTCCCCCGCGGAAAAATGAAAAAATACCAAAAAATTATGACGCCATTTTTTACCTATTATGACGCCATCATTGCAAAATTTTTGTAGTTTTTAGCCTATTTCAATGAAATTTAAGCTATTTTAGACCAATTTTTACCTTATTTTCGCTTTTTTTGTCCCCTTTCCCTTTTACTTTTTTTCTCTTTTTTGTTTTCCCCTCTGCTTGCCCCCCCGTTTCAAACAAATGCCACCATTTGGGACTAGCCCCCCATTATAACCCCCGGGGGGGGTGCAGTGCACAGTTTTGGAATTACTTACTATACACAAATTTTTTACAAATAATCGGGTCTTAAAGCTCTTTTAATGAATTAGTACAGACATAAAAAAACAGCTTAGGACATTGCTGGGATTTTTAAACAAGGAAAACTTTCCTTCGGAGTTCTTGACAACACACTTGTATATAAAATTTTGTTAATATTGTTTATTATTACATTGGTTATTATAATTGGTTTGGTTTCCTGTATTATCTTTATTCGATTTTTAATTATAGTGCAGAAAGCCAAACTATTACGAAATCAACTAATGTTACTAAAATGCCGTAAAACAAAAGTGTTAAAATTATTTTTTATACAAAAAACAAACATTTTTTTATAATAAAATCAACCATTAACAATTTTTATCACTACCTTTATTATTTTCTTTTTTCAACAATTGGTAACAATTTAGAAGTGTACAAAGGGGTAATCACTATGAGGAGGCTTAATTTTGTTTATTGCTTCTTTTAATTTAATTTAATTTAATAATATCACCAAAAATTATTGTGTACTATACTTTATAGATTATTACAATAAAATATTATAAAATTGCGCATAATTTTTTTCTTTGGTAAATAATTGTCTGGTTATGCGCTAAATAAATTCGCCAAAAATCAATGTAAAGTTCCAAAAATTCGATTTTGACGTTTGTGTAGTAGAATTATTTTTCGGGAAGTGTCTTGGGTGACCATAAATTTTAACAGGGGTAAAGAAACTTTTGAGAGTTAAGTCTCCTTGACTTATACAATTTTATATTTCAAAAAATCTCGGGGTTCCTTCCCATTTTGTTGTTTTTGAAACATTACGTATCTCATTTAGGATTTTGTGATATGATTTCACCCCACCTACTTAAGCTGACGAGCTAATTTTTGAATAAAATTTTAACTTTAGCCCAAAAAACTCTATTTTCAAAAACAATAATTTTTTAGTAATAAAACAGTATTTTTTAAACACTACCTAAATACAATTTAATATAATTCATTTTAATATTTTTATGGCAAACCTACTTAATAGACCTCCCTGCGCCTGGACCTTTTTTCTGAATATTTTAAAATTAGTTGTCTAAAAACACGAAGTAAGCTAGGTTAAGTGTAAAACTGGATGTTGCCGAACCCCCCCCCCCTGTACAATGGGGTAAACTCATTATTTTACTCTGAGTACCGGACGCGGATCATACTGATAAAACTCCATCTCTCCATGCTCTATGTACAAAATTTTTTTTTAAAAAAACCCACAACTACTTGCCCTAATATTTTTTGCTGCTCTACATTTCAATGAAAAAATGGCGTTTCTGGTCTGGTTCATTTTTTTAACCGGTGGTCATACAAAATTACTTACGAACTTATGGCGAACATAATACTAAAAAATGAGCATTTTATTTTATTTTTTATTCATAATTAGTACGCCAGAATGTGACACAATAGGTATAAACTAGTGATGTTCCCCGGAGCTCCGAAGCGGAGCTCTGCTTTTAGGCGCTCTGAAACTCTTAAATTAGCAATTAGCAATTTTGTTAAATTACTCTATAAAATAGAGTAATTTTATTTAAAATAAGCTTAAAAATGCTCATTAAGCAGCGGAGCTCCCTTCGTTCCAAATGGCCGGAGCTTCGGAGTACGATATTGGATCGTATTTGAGTCATTTTATATTTCAAACAGCACTGCATAAACTAAGTCACAGTCACGTGTGCTTTATAATGAAAATGATTTGTTTTGCCGTTGTGATGACGTATTGTTAAATCTATGTACGCGAACGAGCCAAATGACAAGTTCGTCAATTCTACGTCAAAAAGAGCCACAATCCGTATAAATTATATGCGACTGTAACTTATTTTAAATTTAATATATGATCCTATTAACTGCAGAACAAGTCACAAAAACTTGATTGCCGTAGTAACGACGAAGGGTTGTACCGAATTTCCGTAAAATTTCACTCATAAAAGTCTCCTTTAGCACGTATCAGTTTTTTTCCACAAGTATTCTTAAAACATTATTATTTATGGTGGGGAAAGAACTCCGAAGAAACAACGCGCCTTTTGTTCTGCGTCCAGAGTTATGTTGTAAACCGGATGAGTAGGCGCCTATAATACAAATTAAAAAATATAATTAGAAAAATATGCTCGGATGTTATTTTTTGACATCCGCGGATGCGGATGCAGCAGATGCGGAGTTTTAGACACAGAAATCCCCGCCAGAATGCAGTAGCATCGTAAAATCTTACTTTTACTTAAACTAATAAAAGTAACGGATTTTGGAATACTCTTACTTTAACTTGACTTTTGAACTTTGAATTTTTTTTACTTTTTGCTCTTACAGGACTTTTGTAATTTCAAATTACTTTTACTCTTACTAAGGTTTTTTTAATTTTTCCTGTAAATACTTAAATTAAGTGAAAGAAAAGTAATTTAACGAGTAGATTTCCTATGGGCTTGTTGTAAAATGAGTGACAGAGGAAAGTTTTATTAGCTGCTAACACGCTTAAAATTATTTGTTTATAACAAAAAACTATTAAAATAGAAATTTATACATTAAATTAACAAAACATTTAGAAACGGAGCTCTGGAGCAGCAAAAACTGGTGTTTTGCTTCGTTGCTAAATTACTTTTATTATACTTTTATACTTAGTCTTATTTAAAAAAGATCGTTACTTTTGCAAGTATTAACTTTCACTAACTAACCCTACTAATATTAACGTTCCACAACATTCCTGCCACAGGTTTGGTTTTATCTATAAAT
>JASAMX010002134.1:0-29475 GCA_030248175.1 Microlaimidae sp. YZB2_3 | reverse complement strand
CCGTAAAACAGAAAGCAATCCCAACCGCTTAATGAAAGTCAAATTTCAACATGCGGCGGATCGAAAGCCTGTTCTTTCTAACACCAGAGCTATCTTCTAAACAGTAAAGACTTTCAAGATGTTTACATTTGCCCCAGTTTTACTGTGCTTGAAAGGCAGCGGATTGGTTTTCTGACCGAAAAGCGGGACGCATTGGCTAAAGCGGAAGGTATACATAAACTTAATTTTCGATTGTTAGAAAACGGACCTTCGCCCGATCAGTGGTATGTTGCTAAATCAATCAAGCCTCTAAACCAAGACGGCAGCTGTGTTTCTGATTCTAACCGCTAGGACAGGGGTTGCACAGGTATAAAGTGTGCCTATTATAATTTGAGAAGTGTTAAAAATAAAATTTTAGAATTAAATGCTCTTTTAAAATCAAACGTGTACAATTTGATTATTTATTCAGAATCTTGGTTAGATATTGGCATGATACAAATCTTATTTGTAATTCAAACGGGATTGTACTTGATTGCGATAGAACTCTTTGTAAGGGAGGCGGGGTCTGCATTTTCATAAAACATTCAATAAATATAATTCGTATAAACTTAAAAAAAGAATTTAACTCGTTGGAAACCGTAACATTTGATTTGCTTGGGTTAAATAAAAAAATGCGTTTTATATGTATTTATAGATCGCCGTCTCTTACTGATTCTCGTGAAAATAAAATTAACAAAGTGAACCTACTCTCTAATTTTTTATCAGAATACACAAATGTTGAACATCCACCAATTATAATTGGTTACCTAAATTTTCTTTTTATTGACTGGGAAAATTTTAATGTAATTAATGCTGATTGTTTAAATAACATATTTTTAGATAGTATAATAGAAAATGGATTCTATTAGTTTACACACTTTTTCTCGCACGTAAGCGGTAACATTCCAGATTTCGGTTAAGGCTTTCTGTAACCAAAAAAATCTTATTGGGTTAATGAAATATACAGCAAATTGCAACCACATTGGTATTGTAATTAATTTATCCTTAAAACGTCAATCAAAAAAATTAAAAAAATTTACAACTTTCAAGTGCGACATTAATGCAATAAAACAATCTTTAAACCGAAAAAAATTAGTTGGTACAATGTATTTTGAGATCAAACAACGGGTCTATTGATGAGTTATTTACGGCTTTTTGTAAAGTAAATTTGGACTGTATAGAAATAACCTACCCAAAAAAACAATTATTAATAAACCATTTCAGTATCCTGCAATAATAAAAAGACATATAAAAAGAAAGAAAAGTTTATACCAAAAAAGCAAATTTTCGAACAGGTACAAACAACTCTGGAAAATACCTCAATTCTGTTTTTACTGAGGATAATGGGAACCAGCCAATGTTTCCAGCCAGAGTAAATGACGACAAATACTTAACCAGTATAAATTTTTCGGTTAGAACAGTTGCTAAAAAACTAAAAAAGCTCCCATCAAAATTATCTAAAACGCCGGATAAATTACCACACTTTATTTAAAATTAGTTTCTGACAAAATCGCAATGCCGCTTTCTCGCATCTTTGATCTTTGGAAACAGGGTCATTACAAAGACATAGCTTTGGTTCATTTATTCTTCCTATTTTTAAAAAAAGATTAACAAGTGAATGTACTAATTTCCGTCCCATCTCTTGACTTCAGTTTGCTGTAAAACTATGGAGAGTATTATTTATGACCAAGTTTAACTTTTTAGAAGAAAAACTTAATTTCTAAAGATCAATACGGCTTTCTAGCAAAAAAATCAGTGGGCTTGCATATTTTCAGTTCACTAAGTGACTGGACAGAAGCTTTGGAATGTCATAAACTAATTGACGTTGTTAACATATACTTTGCTAAAGCTTTTGACTCAGTTAGTGATAGCACATTGATTTACAAAGTTTGCCAATATGGAATTCGTTTTAAACTTTTAAATTGGTTAAAATTACTTTTATCTAACAGGCGACAAAATGTTATAATTGGGCATAGCGAATCTAAATACCTCCATGTTTCTAGCGGAGTGCCCCTAGGCAGTGTCCTGGTTCTTCTGCTTTTTTTATTGTTTATCAATGATTTGCCTGAAATAGTTGAAAACGAATAAATGACTGTAAAACCATTTGCGGATAACGCCGAAATATACCACACTTTTGACAAAAAAACAATCCAGAAATTTTTCAAAATTCTTTGAACAACTTGTGTGACTGGGCTTCTAACAGGCAATTAAATATTGCTCTCCAAAAACGCTGTCAATTTTCACTAGGTTATGGTAATCCTGGTAATATGTATACTTTAAATAATTTTCAAATACACAATGAAAACAGTGTACGCAACTTAGGAATAACAATAACGCGAGATTTAAAGTTTTCTAAACACTGCCTTGACATAGCTAAAAAGGCGCATAGAAAAAGTTGATATGTTTTTCCGTGCGAGTAATTCAAAAAAGCATGGATGCTCTTCTACGATCCTTTAAAACATTTATTGAGCCTCTTTTTTGAGTTTAAAAATTTTGTGTGGTCTCCTAATTATGCTAAAAGATATACGAACTGTTGAAAAAGTGCAGAGAGAGTGTTTACTCAAAGACTATATTCCCGCTGCAGTTTTCCCTATGTTGATTATAAAACCAGAACTAAACAATCAGGAATGGAAACATTGAAATTAAGAACACAAAAAACTGATTTAACTATGTGTTTTAAAATTTTGAAAAATCTTGTTGATATTAAGCCTAAAAATCAATTTAAAATTAAGACCTTTAACGTAACGCAGGGAAATTGATTAAAATTATCTGCAGAAGCTTTTAGTTTGGATATAAGCAAATACTTTTTTTAGTAATTGAGTATTAAATTTATGGAATAGTTTACCTGCTGAAGTTGTGCAAGCTCAATCATTATCAATTTTTAAAAAGAGATTAGAAAAGTATATTTAAAAACACCATCAAGCATTTGAAAAAAGATAATTCACGCGACTATAAAAAAAAAGCTTTTTAAATGTTGCATAAAAGATGTATTTTTTTTTAAATACCTGTCCAACATTAAACATTTCATATGTTACTGTATTTGTATACTATTTTCATTTGACAATTATTGTAAATAATCCGTAAAACTGTGTGATTATTATAAAAAAAATTTTTATATTACATTTTTACGTTTCTTGCATTGGTCTTGACTTTTTTGTGGAATATGCTAATTCTATTTTGAAATTTTTTTTATATGTTATAGTAACGTGTGGAATAAATAAATAAAAATGAATATGGCTTTTTATTCAATAAAATGTAGTATTATCCTATAAAAAGAACAATTATTAAAGTTATTATGGTTTAAAACTGTTTTGCTTTGGACACCGGACCCTACCTGACCCCCCTCTAGATTTCAAAATTTCGCACCCAGGGTCGACCCCCCCTAAAAAGCTAGTGGGTCCGGACCCCCCTGGGACCCCCCTCCTAGAATTTAAAATTCGATTTACCCCGGGTAACCACCCCCCCCCCCCCAGCTTCCCCGACCGTGCTCACCTATGGTCTAAAAAACCCCGCTTTTGGGTCGGCAAAAGGAAAATTTTGGAGTTAGACCCCCCTTTTGGGTCACCAAGGATAAAAATTTGAGGGGTCTAGATTGACCATTTTTTAAAATTTTTCTTTTGCTTCGATCAGCGCTTCATTAATTATATAGTCTCCACTTCCAAATTTGTGTTACCTTGTTTTTTAATCTTTGTACGACCACGCTGGACGTGGACCCCCCCCCCCCCCTTCCCCTTTAAATTGTTATATAGTGGTATTAAAAATTTAAAGGTTAGAAGTAATTTAAAAAAAAACATTTTCTGGTACTTTGCATTGCTCAGCTGTAATTCAATGTACTCTTTTTCAGTTGTAATGTTTTGGAAATCGGAAATTTTAAGGTATAAAATTGTTTGTTTGTTTAAGGTAAAAAATTTTTCTTTGTTTTATAGACTTATTTTTATTGAATAATAGGAAAAAAAACGAAGTATATGTCATAAACAAGGTAATAAACACTCCGCGCGAGGCGCAGAAAATTTTTTTAGTCCTTTTATAACGCTTAAAAATTTTTCTCTGGGAAACGAATTCGGGGGGTGTCCCCGGGGTACCCCAAATTTAGGAAAAATGTCAGCAAAATTCGAAATTTTGGGGGTATAACCCCCCTGCCCACCTATGATATATAGATGAACAGGGGGAGTAGGGTGGGGTCCACCCCCTAGCCTCGAAATTTTGTAGAAAAAATTCAGGACCCCCCTCCCCCAAATTATACTTTTTATACTAAATTTTCTTTCAAGAACGTGAATTTTTAACACAAATTCATGTTTTTACACCCTTTTTATACCTGAATATCCCTTTTTATTCAATAAAATGTAGTATTACCTTATAACAAACTAATATTAAACCTTTAATGGTTTAAAAGTATTTTGCTTCGAAAATTGGACCCCACGTGTGACCCCCCTCTAGGTTTCAAAATCTTCCACCCCGGGTCGACCCCCCTAGAAAGCTAGGGGGGTTCGACCCCCCTCCTAGATTTTAAAATGTCATTTACCCGGGGTAAACACCATACATGGGCAAGTTGGTCCGGAGTGGGGGGGGGGGGGGGGGGGTGGGGGGGTGGGTGGGGGGGGTCCCTTTTGGGGGTTGTGTTTGGTTTGTTTTTTTTTTTGTGGGGTTTTCCGTTTGGGGGGTTAAACCCCAAACTACGGGGCGGGGGTTAAAATCCGAGAAACGCAAAATACCCATATCGTTTTTTTTTCTGGAGTGCATTTTACCCATATCGTTTTTCGAGTTTGAAGGAAAAATAGGTAAAAAACGCTAATTTTAGGTCAAAAAGCCCTTTTTATTGCATTTTTAAGCTTTTTACTGCTTAAAACATTCATTTTGACCTCAAAAGTTTGGAGGCAGTTAGAAGTCATTTTAAAGACATTATTTTTCTTCATTTTTCCAAAATTGGGGGGTTAACTTTTTCTCCCCCCCCCCCACTTCTGAGTGGAGGAGGGTTAAACCCCCCTTCCCAGAATTTGGGGTGGGTTAACCCCCCCAACCCCCCCCCGCGTCTTGTTATATAATTTTGTGTCATATGTACATTTTTTACTAAACTAATATTCTGTTATAAAAATGCGTTTACAGTTTTAAACGGGAGCAAGTCGGGCTGGGAGCGAGTTGGGTCGGGAGCGAGTTGGGCTGGGAGCGAGTTGGGCTGGGAGCGAGTTGGGTTGGGAGTGAGTTGGGCTGGAAGCGAGTTGGGTTGGGAGCGAGTTGGGCTGGGAGCGAGTTGGGTCGGGAGCAAGTTGGGCTGAGAGCGAGTTGGGCCGGGAGCAAGATGGGCTGGTAGCGAGTTGGGCTGGGTGCGAGTTGGGCTGGGAGCGAGTTGGGCTGGGAGCGAGTTGGGCTGGGAGCGAGTTGGGCTGGGAGCGAGTTGGGCTGGGAGCGAGTTGGGGCGGGAGCGAGTTGGGCGGGGAGCGAGTCAGGCTGGGGGGGAGGGAGGGGCGGGAGTGGGGAGCGAGTCGGGCGGGGAGCGAGTTGGGCTGGGAGCGAGTTGGGCTGGGAGCGAGTTGGACGGGGAGCGAGTTGGGCTGAGAGCGAGTTGGGCTGGGAGCGAGTCAGGCTGGAAGCGAGTTGGGCTGGGAGCTATTTGGGCTGGGAGCGTGTTGGGCTGGGAGCGAGTTGGGCTGGGAGCGAGTTGGGCTGGGAGCGAGTCAGGCTGGGAGGGAGTTGGGCTGGGAGCGAGTCGGGCCGGGAGCGAGTTGGGCTGGGAGCGAGTTGGTCTGGGAGCGAGTTGGGCTGGTAGCAAGTTGGGCCTGGAGCGAGTTGGGCTGAGAGCAAGTTGGGCTGGGAGCGAGTCAGGCTGGGAGCGAGTTGGGCTGGGAGGGAGTTGGGCTGGGAGCGAGTCGGGCCGGGAGCGAGTTGGGCTGGGAGCGAGTTGGGCTGGGAGCGAGTTGGGCTGGGAGCGAGTTGGGCTGGGAGCGAGTTGGGCCGGGAGCGAGTCGGCGGGAGCGAGTCGTGGGCAACCCCTTTGGATCACACCCTTCAAAATTTAGACCCATTTTGGTGGTTTAATTTTTTAGATATATATAAACCTCCAAATTACTGTGGCTACCCGGCCTATCTATGGTTGATTGTAAGATATGACATTATATGTGATGTTAAAGGTGATATTGTTTTGTTATATTGTAAGCTTGCATCAACTCATAAAATTTAAAAAATAGATTTATACTTCACTATTTAGCAAATTGTGTAGATATTTTAGTAGTGTTGTAATTTTTTTATATTTTGTATTATCAGTTAGTTTTGAAATAAATTTGTGATGCTTTATTTGCAAATATGGGTTCATTTTTTTAGATCTAAAATTAAAAATGAACTTTGTTTGATTTATAGGTGAGCATAAATGGAAAGAAGGTGAGAGAATAGATATTGCTTGTTGTTCTCCCCCTTTTCTGCAAAATTAAAATAAAAATATTGTCTTGTTTTGAGTCATTTGCATATAAATTTTTGTTCAAATGTACTGTCATCAGCTAAAATTGGGGGGGTCTCATAATAATAATGCAAAAAAGGTCATTATTGTGGGTATTCCCAAAAAGTTTGTTTCCCCTCCCAAATTTTTAGAGTTTGGTGTATCCTCTTTCAAAACCTGGGAATCTGGTCACCTATGATTCTTTGGTATGTATTCTTGATATGAAACTATATTTATTTGTCTAAGATAAGGTGACGCCCATACATCAAATCTCCTAAAAGCAAAGCTGAGTTCTGGGGAACATTGGTAGTATGTAAACCTCCTAAAATATAGGAAAATACCACCTGTAAATCAAGCTTTGTACATATAATTGTGGTGTTATTTTATTGTTGTATTACTGTACAGTTTAAAAAAGTCATAAACTTTAAAAAATATGGCCATGTTATGATAAATAGGGAATTCCGTACATAATTTTGTGGTTGCTTTACTTCATTAGCGTGTATTAGCTGTTTGTTTTAATTTTAAAACATTTCTTAATAACAAATTTTTTTCGTGCAAAAAAGGTAATAATTTTAACATGTTTTTACAGTAATCATTTATTTAATAAAAAAAAACTATTTGTTAACCATGTAACCATCAGGCAAAGCGAGGGTACCTATAGTCACATTAGAACTTAGGCACATTTTACATCAAGTAAATACTATAATTGTAAAAAATTGCAATTTTTACATCTTGTTATGCAAGAAGAAAAAGTGACATATGGGACTGAAGTGACACCAGAAATAAGACATAAGCATCTTAGCGCAATTTGTTTTAATTATAAGTGGTTTAAAAACCATTTAGATATGAATCACAAAGTTATTGTAAAAAACTGTGTATTTTCTGTCAAATAAATTACTGGTAATTTAATGTGACTTATTCTGCTGTGGCAGCAACATATGGCGTTTGTTGTAAGGATGATATGTTTGATTTTTTGATTTTGTTTTAATAAATCAATTGTTTGTTTTGGTGTAGTACTTAGAGATCTGTTACAAATTTGTTAAAAAAAAGACTTTTCACAAAATAAAATAAACAGGTTGCACTGGAAGCCTAATTACATATGCCACATACCAATTGGAAGCTATTTGTATTTATGCTATTTATCTGTCATTTTAAACAGATAATTTGCGCAATAAAAAAGTCTGTAGACAGTTGGTTTACATAAAGCGGCATGCAATAGAATCTCTGTTTATGTAATAGTACCAGTGCAACCTTTTTTTAAAGTGGAACACAGAAACATTGTATACAAGCTGTTATCACAATACAAATGATAGAATGTTTTAAAAGAGTAATTTTTCAAATCAAATTTCTATAATAGTGAAACATAATACTCCTTTAATAATGAATTGCTTGAGGTGAATTTTGAAGATTTAGCCTCCTGACAAAAAATAAAATAGCAATATTAAAGTAAAGTAGGTAAGTAAGATATAAAATTTTTGACAGGGCTCCTTTTAAGTTTATACAAAAGGCATTGTTGTAGAACAACCGTTTTTAAAACTTGACTTTATGACTACATGTCAAAAGTTCCTGCAATTGAATCTCATAGTGAATTCTAAGTTTGAGCCAAAAAGCTTTTGAGACGTTGTTTTGTAAACGTATATTTAATTTTGTTAACAAACATTAAAAACGTAGTATTGTCATAAAAGGACGCAATTCAGATGAAAAATCAATAAAACAAAGTGCAGAGAGGTGCGAGTGATTTTGCTTGTGTACAGAAAATGGAGACCCACAATTTAAGAATAAACTTAATTCGCATTTTGTTTGAAAACATTTAAGAATAAACGTAATTTGCATTTTGTTTGAAAACGTTAAAAACGCAGTCTTGTCATAAAAGCATGCAATTCAGCTAAAAATTCAATAAAACAAAGTGTAGAGGGGGCAAGGGATTTCGCTTGTGTGCAAAAAATGGAGACGCGCAATTTGAGGCATTTGCGCAGTTAAAAAACAGAAAAGGGGACTGTATTGTATATTAAAGAACTGCAGCCAGGGAGAGGAAGCATAAATAAATGTTGACAAGCAATCCAGATCAAAAATCAATAGAAACATTTATGCACAGTTTCCTTGTGTGTATTGAACAGGACTGCCGTCGTAAACAACTTCAAAATAATTATAAACAAAATCACTGCAGTAAATAACAGTAGAAAAATTTTTAACTGAAAAATTCATTGCAAACGTAAAAAGGCAAAAATTTGAAATTTTCATTGGTTTCTTAATGAGTTTTCCATAGCAAGCATAATAATATATTCAGTTATTTATAGAATTTTGTAGTTGATGCATATGGTATAATTTTAAAAAGGGAGACATTTAAAAAATGGGTGCAACCGTTTTAATTTTTTTTTGTTTTCCTGAAAAATTTGTAATTTACATTGGTTTTTAAATGAAAAAAATGTATTTAATTTTTTGCAATATTTTGGGGTTGATGCACAGAAGCACAAAGTTGACTCAATACAGCAACAAGTACATGGTTATTTCAAACAAAAATTGTATTTAAAAAAAAGTAGTCTTTAAAGAAAAAAGATGCCATTGGTGTTTTTGTATTTTATTTAGAAATCAATAACAGCTAAAGAATAATGCGTTTGGAACCCTTATTCAAAGTAATAGAAAAAAGCACCTCAAGATATAATATTTTAACGGTTATAAATGATAAAAAGAAATATTTTTGAAACAAATATTAAAATTTGAAGTATTTCATTTATCTTGCAATAAAACCAATGACTTTTAATAAACATAATAATTTTAGCACTGAATCACTGTCTATTTCCTGTAGTTGCAGTCAGCAATTGGCAGAAAAATGCTGGTGTTGAGAAACCACTATAGAAGTATTTTATTACGTCATGATATTAAGAGGGCGTGGCCTAAATGAACACGTGAACACACTGTTGCAGCTGCGTTTGGTTTACCTTTAGTCAATTTTACCCTGATCGAATTCATCTTTAGATGGCAAAAGCTCAACAAACAGAATGATCCTGGTAAAAATCTATTTTTGGCTTTTACCAAGAAAATTACAAATCATATTAAAACCCAGATTTTTTCACCAAACGAAAAACATGATTATTTTATAAGATTAATGTCAGTCCATGATCAAAAATGACTATGTCATACCAAACACGCTTTTTTTAAATTGCAAAATACACTTTAGAAAATAGACAAACAATAGTACAACTTACCAAGAACGGAACTCAGGGTACTAGACAAGAAGGTATAGGGCATAAAAATGTGGCGTTTACCACCCTAACCAAATTAATCAATTATGTAAATGGGGCTCTCTCAGACACCTTACTGGTTTTTTAAACCAATATTTCATACTATTGTTTTGGTCGAAAAAGTAATCAATGCTAAATAAATCATTATTTACTGGTTTCTCTTCAAACCAATATCAACTTTACTACAGTTATGAAATCTATTATTAAGTTTACTACATTTGCTTAAGACCAGTAAATACTAAATAACATATCCGTAATTAGTATATAATATTTAAGTATTTACTAATAAACACCTACAAAACGCATACTTTTCATTGTTGTTCCCATTTTTAATTGAGATCGGTTGAAAAAACAAAAAAAATGATCATTTGTTTTGTTTGTAAAATTACTTCGAATCAAAATAGTTTTAAAACATTATTTGGTTCACAAAATCAACCGAAAAAAAACAATAATATATTTTAATGTGCGATTTTATTGATGATAAAAAATATTGATGAAAACCAACTTTTGTTTGGCATATTGAAAAATTTTACATTTTAAAAACTGAAAAAAAAATGCTAAGAAGAACGAACCTCCGGAAAATTTTTGATTTAAGATCGGTTTAAATAAAAGAATAATAATTATTTTTCTCCAAATAAAGAAAAAATAATTTTTTTTCGAAAAATTTTTAATTGAAGGAAAAGGAAAGCGCAGATTATATCTTTAAAACTGAACTGGAAGCATCGAAAAGCGTGTGCACAGGCTTTAACTCCCTGGTTCAAATTATTTTAAAAGCTTCTGCTGGGGAGTTTGAGTTTTTGCAACACGTTATTGTAAAAGGCGTGGTTTTGGATGGAATTTTTATGACAAACAGAGGGAAACATTTTGATTTTATTTTATTATTTTCTTTTATTTCCTTCTACAGTGTATTTGATAACTGTTTTTAAACATCTTGTCCTGCTGTTTCTTTAAGCGCTCTTTAAACGAGAGCTTATTCTACAAAAGCTTAATTTACTGTATACTCACATTATGCATTGTAATCAGTATTAATATTTATTGTTTGTAAATTTTCGTTTTTCATATTGCTGTTATATACTGGAGGTAAAAGGACCAAAACTATAACACTAGCAACTAATTCAAAAAAGAATAAGCTAAATTATTAAATTACTGTTCTTTGGTCTTAATTTCGTGAAAAATAGATATTCTGTGAATGGTTTCCCAGTTTGTGTCGTTTACTAAAATCTAGTATATACGCTACTGGTTTAGCGGTAAGTTTTCTAATGGTTGAAAATTTTGGATGGTTATACTACATTTCTATTATTTTTGTATTTCCAAAACCAGTAAAATGACTGAGAGAGGGCCACAAGAGTTCCGTACACACCGACAAGCCAAAAGATACTCCTATCTGCATTAAGAATGAACTTAACACTTAACTCTTATTATGCGTAAATATTATTTCGTTGGTTCGGTCCATTTGTAAAAGATGGAATTAAGAATTAAAAAAATACAACCATGGTTAAGACATAATACAGAAATAAAACTCTTAATATTAAGACATTTTAGTGTCATTTCTTTACAGAAAACCAAAATAATTTGTTTGATCTCGTTTTGTTTGCTATAACTTGTATCGACCAACAAAAAATTCTTATATTCTCACCTCACTCGTTATTTTCAATATAAAATTTCGGAATTCTGACCAGTTAAGCGAAGTTAAGAATGTATGAGAGTAAGAAAAAGTCTGACCCTGCGTTAAACAATTATATGCTAAGCATTCTAATGTAAATTTTTTATCATTTAAAAATATTTGCTACGACCTGTGAAATAGTCTAGTGTTTGTTAAATAATATAATGTTGTATAAGAGTTTTTCCAAATAAATATATTTTTTGCTTATTACTTGCGCGTTTGCAAAATAAAAAATTCTGCGGACCCAAAAATTCAGATGGAATTTTTTTTAGTTTATACAGTCCTGGCAGAAATAAAGGTAGTTTTCAGACGCGTTTGGCATAAGCGTATGGAAGCATAAGCGTTATGGCGACGAGGTTCATAAGAAAGGAAAATAAGAAATATTCGTAAGTGGACTATAGAGGTGCTTTGGCTGGGTCGTTTGTTTATGTAGGACATTTTTTTTTAATTTGTAACATAATTGTTTTTTTTTTAACGTTAAACACTTTGTGTTTGAAGGTTTTTTATGCTTTACAAGCAATGTTTTGAATTCTTCATGTAGGAAAAACACCAATTTTTACTTAAAGGCTCCAAGTTCCTATTTCTCGTGGCTCCAAGTCCCCAAAAGTTTCCAATGGCTCCAAGTTTCCTGCTTATGGCTCTAAAGACCCTGGACCGTCGATTTGAGGATCAATTTTAAAAACGCCCGTTTCTCAGCCAGTTTTTAAAACTTTCACAAAGACAAGGCGCGTTGTGAAAGTTTCTTATCCCTGTAAGGACGGCTCTTGAACCTGCCTCCGGAAGACTTGGAGACCGGAAGACTGGAGGCAGGTAGGAGGCAAGTAAAACTGCCTTGGAGGCAGGTAGGAGACAGGTGACCCTGCCTCATATGTTGAAGCATATGCAGGTTAGAAGGCAGATAGGAGGCAGCCAAAACTGCATCGGAGGCCGGTAGGAGGCAGGTTGAAGGCAGGTAGGAGGCAGATAGGAGGCTGCAAAATTTCCAATGGAGGCAGGTGGAAGGTAGTTAAAAGCGTTTTTCCTAATTCAGGCAGCCCGTCCTTACCGGGTTATGATCTCAAAAGGTCTTTGGGCTCGTATTGAATCGCGACTGGCCTATAAAAAAATCGGAAAATGCGCCGAATTTAACACTTCTAACGCCATAAAAGCTTTTTGCCTCCATAGTCCAAAGGTAATAGTACGATAAAAGTTACAGTTAAAAGGATCAAAAACTAAATATGCGCGGACAGAAACACCTCTAAAACCCTAACAGTAAATCGGAGTCAAAACACGCTGGTAATAAGAGATGTATTACCTATAGATTATGGAAAATAAAACGCGTTTAGGGTGCTATAAGTGGTAAATTCTCCGTATTTTTCCATCTTTCTACAGGTCATTTGCGATATAATAAAAAACCCAAAGTCCTTCTAAAACCATGGGAAAGTTTTGTTGCGAAAGTTTTAAAACGGGATGAGAAATGGGCGTTTAAAATTGACCCTCAACGTGACCCCACTGTAACTTTAAAAATGATTTCAAAAATTAGGAAAAAAGTTGACGAGGCGATTAATATGACAGAGACAATTAAAATGCTGTGGTTAAACCGTTTGTGCAATTAAAATTTTATTCCGTACTGTCCCAAACAATTACCACAAAAAAATTTGAATTCTAAATCAATTATTTAAGTTTAATTAAAGCGTTTGGAAAAAAATCTGCAAAAATTTTTATACACTTTGCAAAAATATATTGCAGTAAAATATCGTCGAGAAATTCACTTCTTGTCTTTTCAATCAGTAAGTTGGTACCTTTTTTCGGAGCCCAACTTGATTTTTTTTAAACAACTGGCTTTTAAGGAAAATTTAGATTCACAGCTGAATATATCATTATGAGTTTATAACTTCAAATACAATGATACTTTTTCAAATTCTGTTGAAACTATTTTATTTTTAGCTTTTATTTGTTGGATTAATACTAATTTCTCATAAACATTGACTACAACAAGGTTCTTGACAATGAAACTTTCGTTTTTCTTACAGCGGTGGTTTGTTTTGTGACGAATCCTTACAATGTAAGACAATAGTAGTGTTGTGATTAGTATTTATAAAGTTTGGAAGTAGCAATTTATAGGCGCCCATGATAATTTTGAACACTTGAATTTAACCTATGTTTGTTTGGTTTTTTTTAATTATTTTTTTTGTTAATTTTTTTTAGTGCTCCTCATGTTTTTTGTGTATTACTTTAAAATTGTCGTGCCCATTTATATAAAATTAATAGTTTTTTTTCATACTATTAAGGTGGAACACTACAGTTAAAACCGCACAAACTTTGTACAGTCACTGTTCATTACAGCTGTAACCAATTTTTAAAAACTACATACTGTATTAATCCTCATGTCCTGAACATCATTTTTTATATTTTGATGAAACATAAAAATTAAAAATAAGCTGTGGCAATGGTCCACAAAGGGGATTCCGACGAATCGCAGGTTTTTTTCACAAAATGACATATAAAATTTTTTTGTGCATGTCGATTTTAAAAATTTTTTGTACGTAATTAGAAGACGAGTAGATAAAACTTTCCTGTTGTTTTCAGCAAAATCGTATAGAAAAAACTCGAGAAAACCCGACATTTTGAAAAGTTTTTTGAGAAAATTTTATTAACTTTGGAGCCTAATTTCTCAGTAGATCTCTATACGATTTTTAAATAAACAACGCCAATGTTTCTAACCCGTTGAGTTCTCCATTTTGATATATATTTTGTTAAAATCGGTCTGTAAACAAATTTTCATAATTTTGCAACGGATGAATTTGATTTGACGTCGGGAAACTACATTTTGAAACATTCGTTTAAAAGTACTTTTTAACACAGAATCTGAGACGGAGCAGTAGCCGAGTGGTTAGAGCGTAAGACTCAGCATACAGAAGGCCTAGGTTCGAATCCCCCTGGGAGTTATTTTTAACACCAAAAAAAAATTTTTTTTTAATTTTAACTTTTTTTTTAATTTTTTTAACTTTTTAATTAAAAAAATGTACATTATTCAATACTGTATTCAACCCAGAGTACGTACTTTAAGGTGGTTTTGAAGTAAAACCGGGGTAGAGTCAGAGTGTCCCTCCTAGGGGAGGTCGCAACCCCCCCCCCCCCTAGCGCCCCCTCGGGGGTCAAATCAAAAAACGAAGTTCGGATTCGTAATCAGGACCCCCGAAAACCCACGAGTGGTTGTTTTTGAAAAAATCAAAGAAATTTTTGGAACTGTAGTGTTCTACCTTAAGCGGTTATTTTAGTGATGGGCAGAACTGTGTAACCCCCGGAACACATGAACCGATACCAAAACCGGAATTGAGATTTTCCAAAAATCTGGAATAGGAACTGGAAGCGGAATTTTGCCCTGAACATCCCGAACTTGAAACCGGAACTGCGCATTACACTGCGAAACTCCTGGGCCACAGGAAACGGAACCAGAACCGAAATTAAGATTTTCCAAAAATCCAGAATAGGAACTGGAATTCCAAATATTTCCCGGAACATCTGGAACCTGGAATCGGAACTGCCCATCAGTCGTTTTTACTAAGTTCACTGGCCTTAAAAATGTTTCAAATAGAGAGGAAAAAGGTGTATGTTTAGACAGAAAAAAATTTAGACGGATGTGAGGTTGACATATTTGAACTATAGGAAATAAGCATCTGGTTTTCTCAGTTGCTTCACGTCAGGATTTAAGGACCACCAAAATGTCATATAGTATTTGGGATCAGGTCATATATGTTTTGCTCTGTGGAAATGGTTGTGAGAGGAGCTGTTAGAATCACTTTTAGCCAATTAGCGTTTGGAAAAAAATGGATCTCCAATGAATGAAAGATCTCCATTTGTTCTCAAGCCCTAATTGGCTAAAAATGATTTTATAAGGTTATAATTCTGTGCAGATCTTTAACACCCAACAATTTCCTTTTAAATAGAAGGTTTTTGATTATCGTGTACTAAATAAACAATATTTTCAATATTATTGATTAATATTGATTAATAATAATATAATATTGATTTGTTTATACGGTGAGCTAATTGCACAACAAAGTTGTAGTTTTCTTGTGGTGTGATGCAATGATAATTGAAAAATTACTTTGGCAGCAATTCTTGACAAGCACAAAACCGCCACTTTTGTAAATTTTAAAATCACACCTCTAAATTTGAAAAAAAGTGCATGTGATTTTTTTCAAAAATAGTACACCCTGGTTTCACCCCCTGATTTTCATCTTTTTGGTATTCATCTTTAGTTTTTTACAATCATATGATCTATTTTTTTTTATTTGAGGACCATCTGCACATACCAAAACGCTAAAATATTCTAATCCAGAGATGTTTAAACATACATCTTTTTTCTCTTTTGTTGGGGAGAAATCGTCCATTTTCCTTTTTTTTATTTTTAGAGCATTTTTCAAGGCTGGTAACTCAATAAAATATTGATTTAAAAAACGTAACCACTAAAAATTTTACAATCATGCAATTAAAACCTAAAGTAGCAAATCTGCTACTTTCTTAAAATCCGTCAAATTGTCAAATTGACCATTCTTCTTACTCTATTTTATTGCATATATTATTCAGGTGGCTTATTAAAAATAATATGTAAATTTCTGAGATATTTGTAATTTGTTTAGGTCTTTTAGCATTTTGAAGGATTATTGCAGTAAGGACGGTTCTTGACCTGTCTCCAGAAGACTGGAGCCAGGTAGGAGCCAGGGTGAAGGCAGCTAAAACTGCCTCGGAGGCAGGTAGGAGGCAGGTGACCCTGCCTCCTATGGTGAAGCATATACGGGGTACGAGGCAGGTAGGAGGCAGCTAAAACTGCCTTGGAGGCAGGTAGGAGGCAGAGTAGAGGCAGGTATGAGGCAGGTAGGAAGCAGCGAAATTTCTGATGGAGGCAGGAAGGAGGCAGGTAAAAACCGTTTTTCCCAATTCAGGCACCCTGTCTTTACCGGGTTAAATTAAATAGCCCCCTGCTTCTAGTGGACAAAACTTAAATTAATGGCAAAGAATTTTTTTCTACAATACATTAGTACTCTTGAATAAATAAGTTAATTTAAAAAAATTAAACAAAAAATTTATTGCTTATGCTTTTTTAACCTTTTGACCATTTTTTTATGTTTGGTGTGTTTGTTTTTAGTTGATCCTTGTCATGAAGATTACAATACTTGTCATAAACATGACAATTGCGAAGAAAGGTATGAAAAGAGGGTTTGCACATGTAAGTCAGGGTATGTTGGAGATGGGAAGAAAATCTGCAGCAACCGCCATAATTATTTTATCATTGAAAAAATATTTTTTTAACATAAGCATGGTGCGTGTGGTCTTGCGTCATTGGGTGCATTTGTGAATGCCTATGTGTGTGTGTGTGTATGTGTGTGTGTGTGTGTGTGTGTGTGTGTGTGTGTGTGTGTGTGTGTGTGTGTGTGTGTGTGTGTGTGTGTGTGTGTGTGTGTGTGTGTGTGTGTGTGTGTGTGTGTGTGTGTGTGTGTGTGTGTGTGTGTGTGTGTGTGTGTGTGTGTGTGTGTGTGTGTGTGTGTGTGTGTGTGTGTGTGTGTGTGTGTGTGTGTGTGTGTGTGTGTGTGTGTGTGTGTAGTGATCGACCGGGGCAGAATTTTTGCTGATGCCGGCGCCGGGGTAGAGAAATTTGGATATGCTGGGGCTGGGGCCGGGGTAGAAAATTTTTCCCCGGCCGGGGCCGGGGCAGGGGCAGGCGAAAAATTAAGCAGAATTTGTAATTTTGGTCATTTTTTCAAATAAAAATTAACATTTTTACTGTTAATTATTTGGTTTATGTAATGAATAGTCACATTTTAGAATTTAAGTACTTTGTGAGTAAAAAAAATTATTTTTTATTAAACAAAAGTTTTTTTTTCTAAGCAGAACAAAATTTTTATTTTCATATTTCAATTTTTTTAAACCTAAATTATTATTTTATTTACATAATATATGTACATTTTTACATAATTATTAGCAGTGTTATATTATACTTAATAGTATAATATAACACTGCTAATATATAATATATAACTTGTTATATTAGCAGTGTTATATAACACTGCTATATTAGCAGTGTTATATATTATATATAAATATATAATATATAACACTGCTAATATAGCAGTGTTATATTATACTAGCAGCATATTATATTATACTTAATGTGTGTGTGTGTGTGTGTGTGTGTGTGTGTGTGTGTGTGTGTGTGTGTGTGTGTGTGTGTGTGTGTGTGTGTGTGTGTGTGTGTGTGTGTGTGTGTGTGTGTGTGTGTAAGTGTGTGTGTGTGTGTGTGTGTGTGTGTGTGTGTGTGTGTGTGTGTGTGTGTGTGTGTGTGTGTGTGTGTGTGTGTGTGTGTGTGTGTGTGTGTGTGTGTGTGTGTGTGTGTGTGTGTGTGTGTGTTTTTGTTTTTTTTTTTGTGTGTTTTTTTGTCAACTTTGTTAACAAGGTCAACTAGGTTCCCAATAAGATGAACAAGGTCAACTCGGCCAACTAGGTCAACAAAAATGAACTCGGTCAACAAGGGAAACAAGGTTAACAAGGTCAACTCGAGCAACAAGTCCAACTGAGGTAAACAAGGTCAACTCGGTCAACAAGGTCAACTCAGTCAACTAGGTTAACAAGGTCAACTGGGTAACAAGGTAAAAGAGAGTCAACTAGGTAAAAAAGGTCAATTAGGTCAACAAAACTTTTGACTAAGAGGTACCTAATTACTTTTAACTCAATCCACTTTTTTGTGAAACCTAGTTTGGGGGGTTTTGTTCACATGTGCCAGTATTTTTGCTAAATTTTTTATTCATGTGATTCTGCATTATTAGCATTTTCATACAGAAAAAGTGATTTTGTGAATTTTTGCTCTGTGTTTACACTGCATCAAACTTAAAACGAGGCAATATACAACCTAAACCTAGTTTGGGGGGTTTTGTTCACATGTGCAAGTATTTTTGCTAAGTTTTTTATTCACGTGATTCTGCATTATTAGCATTTTCATACAGAAAAAGTGATTTTGTGAATTTTTGCTCTGTGTTTACACTGCATCAAATTTAAAACGAGGCAATATACAACCTTAAAATAACTTCTATTTAGTGCTCAAAATTGTTAATTATCATGTTTTTTGTAGTTTTTTCCAGAGCAGTTTGCAATGCGTTTATCTATTAGATTTTAAGATTCCGTTAATTTCGGCCACCTTGAAATTCAAGTGAAAAAACCTACCGTTCTTTTGCTCTCTTCAATATCACGGTACTACCGTATTTATAACAAATTTTTTGCGCGTTTTTATGCAATAAAATTATCAAAAAAAAGGTTATTAAAACTTGTTTTTTAAGGTTTTGACATACTGATTTAAAGTCTTGCTAATAACTATAAAAGTTTGCAAATGCGAAAAATATAAGTTATTAGTACTAACACCTAAGGATAAATTTACAAACTTTTAAAATTTTTATTGTTTGTTTTAGCAATAGTTATAGCCGGTTTTTTCAAGATGGCCAAAGTTAATGACATGCGCCTTAATTTCGGCCACTATAAAAAAATTTAAACAATTTCGCACTTGAGTAACAAAAATAGCTGTCGTTTGATTTTTAGACCAAATGTTGGGTCGATTGAAAAAACCAGAAAAAAATTATCCAAGAAGATAAAATTAGACAGCCGAAATTAAGTCAGCTACACTAAAACCAAAAATATATAATATACCGAAAAACGTGCAACTCCTATATGAAAAAGTAAATAGAAGTGGGCCATCATAATGAGCCTTTCCCTTTGAATGGCACCTTCCATTATAATGACATAGTAGCCATTTTAATCCGGCAAGTTAAAAATGGTATGGAAGCTATTATAATAGCCATTTATTAATTTAATTTCACTTTATATGGTACTTAAAATTGTAGTACTGTTTGTGCCGCATGAGTTTTTCCGTGTGGGAGAGTAATACACAGACAAGCTGTAAACGCATGCGACCAAAAAAAAGTATTACAAAAAGGACATGTTTTTGTGATTATTTGGGATTTATTAAAAAAGAAAAACAATACTTAGGTTGTTTATGGAACTGGCGTTTTTATAAAAAAAAAACGGCATAACTGGCGTTTTTGAATCTTCCAACACTTGGAAGCTCAAAAATCAAATCCAAACCAAAAAAAAAACAAACCAAATCCTCCCAAAACTACAGAGGTGGTATTTTTAAAAGACCCAGCAAGGTACTGTTCCATTTGTTAGTATAGTACTTTAGAGCGTAATTGTAATTCGATTTTCTTTCAATCCATTGAGGTTTCAATTTTTGAGCTTTATCCTGATGATGAGTTTGGCTCCTACTGATATAGTATGTTAACTTAGATAAGGCCAGTGAATATTCTCTCAATTATCACTAAATACCTTTTGTTGTAAACGTTTATTTTTGCGATTAATAATATTAATGGTGAAATGCTGAACGGTCGAAGGTGCCGGTCGCTGGTGGGTAACATGGTGTTAGTGGATTTAATTAAATGGGGATATCATTTGAAAAGCTTGTAGCCTGGGAAGTGTTGTAAGGGATTTGAAATATAAAATCATGGACAACTTTATACTGGACAATGCATTAAAAATTTTTGTTTCTAAATGGCCTTGAGTAATTAAGCCTTAGCCAAACTTAGAATAAAGCTAATTTGATCGAAAGTCAATTAGTCCAAATGTCAAATTGTTGGAAGTTGTTTCTTACCACAATATCATTTGTCAAAGAGTTTTCTTGAACTTGATTTTCATTTGTCAAAGAGTAGTAGTTATATATATCATTGGCAACGGTAAACGGCCTTTTTTTAATTACTATTGTTATTTTTTTCGCCCGTTAAAAACTAAACTAAGTCTTTAAGTTTTGTTTATAAGTTCAGGATGGAAGGACTAATTTAGTTTTTTAATATAGTTTATAAGTCGTTTTCATTTTTAAATAATTGTTTATATATTGAAATTGGTTGATTATAAAACAAACCGTTGACGAAAAACACATACAGAAAATTGGCGCCTGGTTTTCTTGAGAAAAATAAAATTAATGATTACAAAATTTAACAAAACTAAAAATTTTGATTTGTTTTCAGCTTAGGTTTTATCTAAATCTTTAACTTTTAACAAATCTAATTTATTTAGGATTTAGGATTTTTTATAATTTTTAAAAATATCCATGGTTTGATGCTTGTTATATTTTATCATATTATTTGAACAAATTTTAAATGAATAATAAAAATTGTTTCTGGCTACTGCTGCACAAATGTTTATTTAATTTATTAACAAAGTGTAATTATTTTGTGTTTTTTTTTAAGGTAGCACACCACAGATTTTGGCGACAGATCTTTTCTAATTAATTTTTACTAACGTAATCTGACCTGCTCATTCAATTTTTAACATTCATTATTCTTAAAAAAATGTTATCGTTCACAATCATTAAATCACACCAATAAAATAAATGTCAAAAATACATTATATTATAATAAAATTCATTACCAATTATATTCTTTTTTTATTTTTTATTTAGCGTGTCTTAAATAAAAAACACTTTTTTTTAAAAGTTAAAAATAAAAAAAAATTATTTTTGACGTTAAAAATATTGCCTGCGGGAGACTCGACCCTACTGGTCGAGGATCAAAGTCCAACCGATCATTTGCTCAGATTTTAATGAAAGTTTAAAAATACTTAGACACAAATCTAATCAATACTTTGAATTGTATTTGATTAAAAACTAATTCAGGATTTTATTTATTTGATTTTTCTGTTAAAAACATCAATTTTTTTAATTTTCTTAAAATTTTGAATTACGTTCTATCCAAATCACATCTAAAAATTTCCCCCCTATTTTTCGTTAACTTTCTATAAATTTGCAGGAAAAACTGAGCTAATCAAATTTTTTAAATGACCAAAAACTGTTTTTTGAGCTTTAATTTCATCAAACTATTTCTCGAAATAGAACATTCGGCAAACGATGAAATTATTACCGCTGGATACATTATAATCTGAGCTTTCTGACTGAGCAATACGAAAAATTACCTGAAGAATAATGACACATAAAAAATCTTGTTATCACCCGCAGTTCTTGCTTGTGTATTATCAAGTTTTTCCGCCAGTTTTTTCATGGGGGTGTACCAAACATACCTTCCCACGTATTTCAAACAAGTTCTAATGCTAAATTTGTCTTCGGTAAGGTATGTTTGTTTCATAAATGGTAAAATTTTATTATTATAAATTTTTAATTAAACTTTAAAAATATATCCGAGCTAAAGTTGCAAACAAAAAAAAACAATTTCTTGCCTAAATTATTGTCAAAATTTTTTTGTTAATAATTATTTTTTATTATATTATTATTATATTATTATTACATTATTATTTTGTAATTATTGTTGTCAAAAACCGATTGATTATTTTAAAAACGGAAATATAGTATTGTTCAAAAATACTTGTGGGCTTTAATTTGAACCAAACCTTGAGTTTTGACTATTAATTGTCTGTTTTCACGTGCAAAGTAATGTAAACGATTTTATATTGAAGAATTAAATTTAGCTGATCTTGTAAATCCGTGATGTTTGAATAGAAGATTCGGACGAATCTCTAATAATAAAGGTTTTTTAGTGTAGGAAAAGGGTACAATGACAATTAGCGCTATCATATGTAGAGGGAAAATTGGGAAACAACAAGCAAATAGTAAATTTTATGGTTTGAAATATTTCAAATATTTATTGGTTCGAAATCTCGACCCCTTCCCTTCAAAATTTCTTAAATCCTTTTTAATATTAAAAAAGCAGAAGCATTTTTGGGTATTTTTAGTTTTTTGCCGCTTCCTATGTACGGCGCTGCTGGCGCGCTTGGTTTCCACTTTTTTAATTGTTTCAATTACAGAAAATGCTTTTATTTAAAAGTTTGGAATTGACTTTTTAAAATAATTTTTAAATTTTGAATAGTTTTAGAATTAAAGATATTAAAATAATTGAACAAGTTCAACGCAATTTTACACGAAGATTATTTAAATGATGCAATTTACGGTATGCTTGCTATGAGAATAGGTTAAAATTTTTAAAAATCCAAACGCTACAAGAACGGCGTAATATTTTTGATCTAACCGAATGTTATAAAATACTGCACTCAAAAACCAACATAAATCCAAATGATTTCTTTTTGTTCAATTTAAATCCGACAAGAGGACACTCACTTAAAATAAAAGTACAAAAATCTAGAATTAACTGCCGTAAATTCTTTTTTACCAACAGAATTGTTTCAAAATGGAATTCACTTTCAGAAAATCAAATATCCGCTCCTTCACTTTTTAGTTTTAAAAACAGTATTAAGAATGGTCCTTGTTAGTGCTTACCTATCTGTAAGCCTTAGGACCATTTTCTAGTAAACCATGATTCTGTTGCCAAATTTAAGCGACTCGTGATCGGTTCGCTTAGGTAATGCAATGTATTGTGTAATGTTCGTTGCATGTTTGCTAGAATAAATTATGATGATGATGATGAATTAAAAAAATTAAAAAAAACCTATGTGCGTTTAAAATTAGTTTAAAAGCACTAATTTCAATGTTATTTTTGCTAATTCGAAATCATTGCTCACGAAAATACTATTTTAGTGATGATTTTTCACCATTGTGATGATTAATCAAAAAAAAACCAAAATTTATTTAGCACAAACTATATTATATACAATATACAAAGATATATTAAAGCACTTTTACCAAATGAAACATATGAAACTTCTACACCGTGTTGCAATTTTAATTAAGTATAGGTTTAAACTAAAGAAACTAAGAAAATTACGATTTTTTCAAACTTTATTATTTTTTGTACCCTCTTTCGTACAGTAAAAGACGCTTGTTCAGGGGTCGTATTCTGAAGAAACACTTATATTTACCCTGATAAAACCATTCCAATTAAAATAAAAAAGTAATATATATTATAAATTAGTAAAACTGCCGCATATGGGAAAGAAAATGAATGCAATGAATTTTTTTAAAATTTTTTTTCTTCCGCTGCAAAACCACCTTGCGCAAAATAAAAAAATTTAGTCAAATCGCGTATTTTATTTTTTATTAAATTAATCCAACGGGAGAAAATATTTGCCCACTTTTCGAGTTGGATAAATTCTTATCCTTAAAACAATAGAAAAAATTACTTAGGTTTTAACCTGGGTAAAATTGATTTTTCACTCGCATCCTTAAGCACGTAAAAAAGTTATCCCGGGATAACTTTTAACCGCGCGTTAGAATGCGACCCCAGAACTAAAGATAAATTCTATCAGGTTGAAAATAGATGAGTGGTATAGTAACCATTCGTTCTTTGAGAAAATATGACGTGCAGAGAAACACATGACGCAACTAAATAAAAATTGGTTACATAACCGCTGAAAATTTTTTTTAATATTTTTCTCGCTCGCGGGTGTATTATTTATTTTTTCTTGGTGGAGAGCGGTTACGCCCTTGATTTCAGCCTGGAAGATTTTAGCTTTAGTCTATAAGAAAACCAATTCAAATTGTGCGGTTACAACGTTTTTAACAAAAAAATCAAATTTAAGTACAACCAAGAATACGGTTGTATGTGTCTTGAAATTACATGCAACCGTTTGCATCTGATTTTAAAAAATTATGCATACGAATGCATATTTTGCAGACAGTTGCATGGTTTTCCATGCAACCGTATGCATAAAAAAACATGCATACATGCATGTCCTTAGGATCCACACATATCCCTTATAATTATTCTCCGTTTCTCATTCTTTTTTTTAATTAATTAATTTTATGTATTTTGGTCCAACTGACTTTTTAACAATTTATGGAAAACATGAGAGGAACAATTAAATTTGTGCAATGGAGACGCTTGCAAAAAAATTAACTAATTGAATTAGCAATATTGAGGAAAAACTCTTAAAATAACAAAATTAATTTAGGACCTAGGTATTTGTATCACTGAAAATTAAAAATTTTCTGAGTATGCAAAAAAATATTAAACAAAGCATTTGGAATATCTTCATTAATATTTAGAACCTTTTCCTCAAATTCAGTCGATAATCTGTTGCAAGCATACAAAGTTTATGTAAGACCCTCTCTTGAGTATGGTATTGTTGTGCGAAATCTTTATGCTCAAAAAGATATAAATAATATTGAAAGTGTTTAAAGAAACTTTACAGAAAGGTTATTTAAACTTTACAAGAAGGTTATTTAAACAATTGTTTACAAGAAGATGTGACTTTGAAGCGAAAATAGCGAAACGGTAAAAAAATAAGTGTACGCGACACCACTTTTCCTAAAATTTTTACGGTTTTTTCAATGAAACAACCTTTTTTAAATATATATATATATATTTGTTTCTTTGGTACGTTTTTATAAAAGGAAAGTCACACGTCAAAAATATCATTGTTAAATGCATATATACATGTAACGCAACAAAAATATTGAAGTCATGTCTCTAGATATATCAAAATCTTTGGAAAGCCTATAAGTTTAAACTGTTCAACAGCAGGAAAATCTGAATTGATTCCTTTGTTGCTCGATAATTTTTTAATATTTTTTAGAACGGATTCTTCAGCATTCTTCCATTTTTGTGCCAATGGCTGACAAAGTTTATTTTGGCTCCTCTTTCAGACAAACTAAAGGCTAAAACAAAAATCAGTCACACAAGAAACTGCAAATTTTTTAATTCATTAGGTAGAAATCTTCTTACTTTATAATATGTTTGTAATCGCTGATTTGTCTTAAAATTCTTAAACTATATCGTTTTCTATATTTACACAGAATAATTAACTTTCTTCTGCATAATGTTTATATTAAATTTTTTTGGAAAGAATCCTAATATTATTAAAAGAAGAAGACCAATAAATTTTTTCAACCAATAAATTTTTTTAACTTGACTGATTTTTGTGCAACAGTATAAAGTTAATAATTTTACACAGCTCAATAAATAAAGAAAAATTCCGCACGAAAATATTCTAAATTTGTTTTTCTAAAGAAAAAGGTTTATGTTGTTTTCTAAATTTTAAACGAAAGTAAGAAGTGCGTAATTTATCCTTTTTTGTTTTAGGGTAAAAAAACGATAAGTATTGTTTTAAAGATACCTCAACAAACTGCAAAACAAAAAGCAGCGTTTTTAATTAAAAAATGTTAATATTTACTCAATCACGAGTAAAGTTAAAAACTATGTAATCAGCGGATAAATTTTGATAACGTTTAAAAACACAAAATTTTTTTTTCTTTCGTAATTGCTTAAATTTAGTTAGTTCACAAATTCCTGTAACACTGGCTTATTTTTTTAAAATTATTTGAACAATTAAGCATATTATATGCATCTATTTTGTACAAAAATGTGTATCAAATACATAAGACAGCTAACAAGTACAAGATATTGAAGTACAAGATATCGCTAATAAGATGTTAAATCTATAGAAATAAAATTATCATTGCGTTACATTTTATATTAGAATTCATCTCAAATGTATATGCCTAACATTTTTTTCTCGTATAAATAAACTCTTCATTAGCAAGAGACCTTTTAAAAATTCTAATTTTGTTTCATACTTCAAAAACATTGTTTGTTTGCATTATTATACAATTTACTGGCTTAACTTTTTTTTATTTATTGGAAAAAAACTGTTTTGTAAATTTTTTAGCTGAGTTTGGATGTGGAATTTTGCTGATCATTATATCTTTTTTGGACTGTTCGCAGAGAACATGGGCTATTTTACTTCTTTGTTTGAGTTTTTGCTGTTTTGCTGGTTTTATTCCAGGTTTCGGAACGAGGTTAAGCAATAAAACAATGGAAATTATTCGATTAAAAACGAAAAATTCTTGTTTAGTTCAGATAAATTTACTTAACTGATTTTTGAGTGATTTCTAATCAAATTTAAAGCATGTTACATATATCACATAATTTATAAATAAATTCGCAACAAAAATTGCAATTTAAAAATTAAATGAATTTTGCTTAAGCTAAAATTACAGCATAATTTTACAATGGCTTCGGTATTTGTACAATGGGTTGAATCATGGGTGGCGCGGGAGCGCCACGGGGCGATTTAGCCCCGTGGCGCCGCGCCAACCATAATTTGGAGCCCATTGTACAAATACCGAAGCCATTGTAAAATTATGCTGTAATTTTTTAGCTTTAGCAAAATTTGATTAATTCTTAAATTATAATTTTCATTACGAATTCATCTATAAATTGTAATAATTTAAAACATACTTAAATGTTGATTAGAAATCACTTAAAAATACGTTAAGTAAATCTATCTGAGTAAAACAATAATTTTTTGTCTTTAATCAAATAATTTTTCATTGTGTTATTGCTTAACCTGGTTCGAAAACCTGGAATAAAACCGGCAAAACAGCAAAAACTCAAGCAAAGAAGTAAAATTGCCGATGATTTCTGAGAACAGTCCAAAAAAGATATAATGATTAGCAAAATTCCACATCCAAACTCAGCTGAAAAGTTTACAAAATTTTTTGACTTGTTTTCAAAGAAGTAAAAATAAAAAAGTTCAGCCAGTAAATTGTATAATGATACAAAAAAACCATTTTTATGAAGTATTAAATACAATTATAATTTCTAAAGGTCTCTTGTGTGAAAAGATTTATTTAATAAAAGAATGTTAAGAATAATACATTTCAGATGAAAATGTAAAAATATAATGTAATGATAATTTTATTTCTTAAATCTAATATATGTTGGCAAGACCTTGTTGTTTAATATCTTGTTACCTTCCTTATGTATTTTGCTACAGTTAAAAAGATGCATATAAATATGTTGAAATTTCAAAAAGTTTTAAAAAAATAAGCCAGTGTACAGGAATTTGTGAACAAACGAAATTTAAGCCATAACAAAAGAAAAAACCCCACTTTTTGGTTGTTTTTTTAACCTTATCAAAATTTATCCGCTGATTAGTTTGTAACTTTACTCGTGATTGGATAAAACTATATTTTTTTATTAAAAAGACTGCTTTTTGTTTCGCAATTTGTTGATGTAACTTTTTAAACAACACTTGTCGTTTTTTGGATGCTAAAACAAAAAAAGGATAAATTACGCGCTACTTACTTTCGTTTAAAAGTTGGATAACAACACAAACCTTTTTTTCTACAAAAACAAATTTAGAATATTTTCATGCCAATTTTTTTTTAATTATTGAGCTGTCTAAAAATTGTTTTTTTAATTAAAACTTTATATTGTTGCACAACAGTCAGTCAAGTAAAAAAAATCCATTAATTGAAAAAACCTTTTTTCTTTTTCTTATAATATATTAGGACCTTTCCAAAAAAATTTAGTATCAAAATTGTGCATAAGAAACTTAATTATTCTATATAAATATGTAGAAAACCATACAGTTTAACATTTTTAAGAAAAATTAGCGATTACAAACATATTACAAAGTAAGAAGATTTCTTTCTAATGAATTAAAAAATTTGCAGTTTTTCTGTGTGACTGATTTTTGTTTTAGCCTTTAGTTTGTATTGGGTGAGGAGCCAAAATAAACTTTGTCAGCGAGTTGGCACAAAAATGGAAGAAAATGGTGAAAAGATAGTTTCTAAAAAATATTAAAAAATTATCAAGCAACAAAGGAATCAATTCAGATTTTCCTGCTGTTTTTTTTGGGGGAACATATAGGCTTTCCCTCGATTTTAATTATATATTAGGAGACATGACTTCAATATTTTTGTTGCGTTACATGTATATATGCATTTAACAATAATTATTTTTGAGACATATAACTTTCCTTTTATAAAAACGTACCAAAGAAACAAATATATATATATATATGTTTAAAAAATTTTTTAACTTGAAAAACACAAGTTGAAATTTTTCGGAAAAAGTGGTGTGGCGTACACTATTTTTCTTACCGTTTTCGCTATTTTCACTTCGAAAGTCAGCATCTTCTTGTAAAACAACTGTTTAAATAACCTTCTTGTAAAGTTTAAATAAGCCTTTCTGTAAAAAGTTTCTTTAAACACTTTCAATATTATTTATCTCTTTTTTGAGCATAAAGATTTCCTATTTTTCGTGTAAAAACGTTTGAATCCGCGATCTGGTCTGAATCAAAAATATATAATATACCGAAAAATGTGCAACTCCTATAGAAAAAGAAACTCCTGCAACTCCTATAAAAAAAGTACAGAAAAAGGTGGCCTTTATAATGAGCCTCTCCATTTAAATGACACTCTCCACTATAATGGCATAGTAGCCATTTTAATTCGGCAAGTTAAAATGGAGAGGAAGCTATTATAATAGCCATTTATTGACTTAATTTCAATTCATATACTCACAAGTCTAATACTGTCCGGGCCGCACGAGTTTCTGCGTGTCGGACAGTATTAAACCAACAGGGAGAAACTCGTGCGGCCCGGACAGCAGGGTTTCCAGATTTTTTTTAAAAAAAACCCCAAAACAGCCAAAAAAAAAACCCCAAAAAACCCTAAAATTTCGAAAAAAACCACAAAAAACCCCATACCAAAAACATAAAAAATTGGCCTAAAACCTTGCAAAAAATCAACTTTTCCAGATATTTTTTTCAAAAAAAACCCTAAAAAAACCCCATTCAAAAACAAAGTTTGAAATTGTATTTTAAACTCTAAAAACAACCATTTTGTTTAATTAACTTTTACAAAAAAACCCCAAAAAAACCCTATACAAATTTATTAACAATAGATAGAAAAACACATAAATTACGTGAAATATTTAGTTAATTAAAAACAAGATATTATAATCTGATTAAATTAATTAAAGCAGATTCTTTTCAAAAAGAACAACTTTAAACTCAAAATTTTGCACCCCCGGGTCAACCCTCCCTATAAAGCTAGGGGGGACCCCCTCCCAGAATTCAAAATTGGATTTACCACAGGCAAGAATACATAACACGAGAGAATGTCCGACTGTACACTAAATTGTTGACCAAAATGTTGCGAGAAAAGTCGCACTTCTGAATTTGTGTGCGACTTTTTTTGCAAAAATCCGCCATTTTCTGCTAGTTTTCCCGCGCTGCGATTTTTAACACAGTCTTAGTTTTCTCGCAGTGGGCACTGCGACTTCTTTCGCACTCTATGCTGCTGTAGCGGGCCAAACAGGGGTCAAGCCGGTAAGTTGATGATCCTGCGGCCCGGTACACACGGATTCCTTATCGTATTTAACAGCACACTTTATACAGTACGTTCCCTT
>JASAMX010002133.1:0-21238 GCA_030248175.1 Microlaimidae sp. YZB2_3 | reverse complement strand
CTCGATCGGCTCGGCAGCTGATGGATTCAAAAGACGATTGTGTGACGGCGAGAAAAGGTGATGGGGTTCGTGAAGGCATACTCAAATTTTTGAAATTTTCGGAAATTTTTTTAAACAAATAACCTAAATTATGTAAAAAGTAATTCACACAAAAACGAACCAAACATTAAAAAATGAAGAAAAAATTATACGGGATATGGGTGGTGAATGGCATCGAATCGAAAATGGATTTGTTTGCATATTTTTATTTATATAATGGTTTTTATGTTTTAATCAGTGCGTTCACCACGACAAACCTGAAAAAAAAAAACTTTTTTTTTAAAAACTACTTTTTGATCCAAAATACACATTTTTTAAAGATTTTTTTCTTCTCGTGTTTATTCCAACATCTTCAGAAGGCTTTCGGGTTACGACCCTAATATCCCAACTCCGAGCAATGTAATGCGCTTACCGGGTCTGAAGATTCAAAACTGACACCGTCCTTTTTTAGTTTAATAATAAGAGATTGTGCATAAGACTGAGAGAAGGGTCCGTTTTGCATTCGTTATCTCGCCACTTTTTATTTACAGTCTCTTGTTTCTCTGCCACCTTGTGATTGCTCTGAAATGAATGACAAATGAATGACATTTAAAAAATTAAGAAAAACAAAAAAATTAAATACTGATTTACAAAAAAAACCCAAACTTGTTAGCACTGGGTTAAAAATTAATCATTATTAAAAAAATCAAGAAACCGTGTCAGCCATACGGCTGACAATTAATTTTTTTCTTTTAGAATCGTTTGCTAATATAATTTTTAAATTTAAAAAAACTCTTTAACTCATATTCCCTGTATCGTAAGATTTTGCAATCACACCACACTTTAGTTCGGAATCTGTGCTTTCTGGTTGTTGGGAAGGAGGGGTCCTTCCCACTTTGGTGAAAATGTGTTGTCCAGCATAAAGATGTCCAGGTATTTTTTTTTTCAAACATTCAACCCTCTTATTACAATTTCCCGGACAGTAAACTTTGCAATATAGCTCATTTAGTTCAATCTGCTATGTGGTTAGGGAGAAGGGTACCTTCTTTTTTACTGAAACTGCATTGTCCTTTAGTAAAAAAGAGGTGTATTTTAAGATTTTTTTGGAAACATTTAACCTTTTTTATGCATTTTCTGCCATTGTAAGCTTTCAAATGACATATCGCTTATCCCAATTCCTGTTTTTGGTTGGGGAGTGAGTGTCCTTCTGGTTAGGTAAAAATGCGCTGTTGTGTGCAACATAAAATTGCTCATGTTATTTTTTTTTTCTTCAAACATTTAACCCCTTTAAGACATTCCCGAAAATGTAAGTTTTCAGCGATATTTCATTCAATTTAGCCCTATTTCTTTTGTGCTGAGGTAAACGGGTTAATGATGTCTCAGTGAAAATGTCTTGTTCCAGCAGAAAATGTTCATGCAATTATTTTTTCAAACATTCAACTTTTTCACCACATTTCCCGAACTGTAAGCTTTCGAATTATATATCATTTAGCTCAATTCGTTTTGCGGTTAGGGAGAAAGGTTCAACGTTTATTTAGTGAAGAATAAAGATGTTAATCTTTTCTAAAAATCATCATATTCTGGCTCTCCACTGACCGATAACTCTTACCAATATGTTTTAACCAATTCTGAAAGACAAAAATTTTTTAACTTCCAAAATCTATAGGGTTTCTTTCCCCTTTGGTGAAAATCAATGTGTTGTCCAGTATAAAGATGTCCATGTAAAACTTTAAAATTTCAAACCCTTTTACCAACATTTTCCGGTGAGAAACTTTTCAATTATACCTCATTCAGTTTAATTCGTTCTTTGGTTTGGGTGGTTAGGGGAGGCTAGGGGAACACACACACAGACAGAGAGACATTACGTCTATTTATATATTAAATAATTGATGCCGGGCTGGGGGTATTTTGGACCTTTGAGTTGGAATTCATATAAATTTAAAGTCGCAAAAATAAAGAAAACATGAAGCTTAATGAGGCAGTGCAGTACTCCATGTGGTTTAAAACCTAAACCATGCTATTATTTTAAAATTTAGTGTAGCGCTGGTGATTTCTGAACACACATCTCTTTGTTTTGCGTCCCGAAAATCAAATGTATGTTATTTTTTCAACTTCTCGCAATGGTATAATTGTGTTTATGCTAATTAATTATCTAATGCTCATTTTAATTTAAAAACTTTAGTTTAAATAAAAAATAGATTTGGTGGAGCTTCTTCTATTTTTGAACGAAAATATCTTAATAAATATTAAACAAATCAAAACTATTAAATTTTTGCAAAGTGGAGCCCGAGAATACGGGGAATGTGTAAAAATTTGTTTCAACCGTAAAAAAAGACAAATCACAAGCCCAATGATTACGACCGACAAAGCTAGGTGGGTAAATGTTGGTAAACGGTACGAAGAAAAACGGGAGAAGCGGCCGCCCGCCCCCCCAAAATGGTCACCAGATACTAAAATTTGGAGGTTTTGAGTGGCGAAAAATTCAAAATTTTCTAGCCCCCCGCTAATCGCTCGGCGCCAACATCTAAAATAGTTTTGATACCACAAATGACTCCCCAAAAAGCAAAAAAATTTTTCGCTTTGCTTCGCTCAGCGGTCACGTTCCATACTATGCGTATGCATATTTCTTGCCATTTATCTTGCTTAATATTATTGAAAAAAGTACAGTAATTTGTACTACACATCAAGGAAAACAAACAATCATATTTGGTTAATTTGTATATATACCTTTTCCCTCTAATTTTTGCCGCCTATAACAATGGCTTGTATTTTTTTTATACGGGTAAACCAAAAACACAATGGAAGATGCTTCTTATCTAATTGGGTTTACAGCTGTGGGGTCAGCCAGAGGGGTCTAAAAGGTTAAGACCATTTTTTGTAAAATCTAGGGGCTGACAATGTCTGCTAGTGTAATTTAACTAAAAAAACATGTTTTTACTGCTAAAAACATTAGATAATGCGTTATTAGGCCAAAAACAGTGTATGACATAGATGAACAAGGAGGAGTGTGGGGTCCTCATAGCCTCGAAATTCTGGGGCATCCCCTAGAAAAAAAATCCAGGGGGCCTCTTAATTCTAAAAGTTCACCCCAACTCCAAATATTTAAAATCTGAACCTCCCCCTCCCTCTTGAGAAAATTTTAAGTACTTTTTTTATACTAAATTTCTTCAAAAACGTGAATTTTTAACACAAATTCATGTTTAACTTTTTAGACCTAAATATCGCTTTTTATTTAATAAAATGTAGTATTATCTTATAAAAAACTATTATTAAACATTTAATGGTCAAAAAGTATTTTGTTTCAAAAATTTGACCCCACCTGACCCCCCCTTAGGTTTCAAAATCTTCACCCGGGGTCGACCCAGGGTGGAAGATTTTGAAACCTAGAGGGGGGTCAGGTGGGGTCAAATTTTTGAAACAAAATACTTTTGAACCATTAAATGTTTAATAATAGTTTTTTATAAGATAATACTACATTTTATTAAATAAAAAGCGATATTTAGGTATAAAAAGGGTGTAAAAACATGAATTTGTGTTAAAAATTCACGTTTTTGAAAGAAAATTTAGTATAAAAAAAGTACTTAAAATTTTCTCGAGAGGGGAGGGGGGAGGTTCAGATTTCAAAATCTGGAGGGGGGTCAGGGGTAAAAAAATTCGAAAATTTGGGGGGAGGGAGGCCCCCTGGATTTTTTTTCTAGGTGGAAGCCCCCGAAATTTCGAGGCTAGAGGGTGGACCCCACACTACCCCCCTTGTTCATCTATGTCATACACTGTTTTTGGCCTAATAACGTATTATCTAATGTTTTTAGCAGTAAAAACATGTTTTCTTAGTTAAAAATTACACTAGCAGACATTGTCAGACCCTGGATTTTACAAAAAATAGATTTAGAGACCTTTAAGACCCCCTGGCTAAACCCACACTGTAAACCCAATTAGATAAGAAGCATCTCCATGTTTTTTAGGGTACCCGTATAAAAAAAATACAAGCCATTGTTATAGGCGGCTAAAAATTTTAGGAGGGGAAAAGGTATATATACAAATTAACCAAATATGATTGTTTGTTTTCCTTGATGTGTAGTACAAATTACTGTACTTTTTTCAATAATATTAAGCAAGATAAATGGCAAGAAATATGCATACGCATAGTATGGAACTTGATCGCTGAGCGAAACGAAAAGTTTTTTTGCCTTTTGGGAGTCATTTGTGGTATCAAAACTATTTTAGAGTTTGGCCCCGAGAAATTAGCGGGGCGCTAGAAAATTTTGAATTTTTAGCCATTGAAAACCCCAAATTTTACTATCTGGTGACCATTTTGGGGGGGCGGGCGGCCGCTTCTCCCGTTTTTCTTCGTACCGTTTACCAACATTTACCCACCTAGCTTTGTCGGCCGTGATCATCTATGATGATTGGGCTTGTGATTTGTCTTTTTTTACGGTTGAAACAAATTTTTACACATTCCCCATATTCTCGAGCTCCACTTTGCAAAAATTTAATAGTTTTGATTTGTTTAAAATTTATTAAGATATTTTCGTTCAAAAATAGAAGAAACTCCACCAAACCTATTTTTTATTTAAACTAAAGTTTTTAAATTAAAATGAGCATTAGATAATTAATTAGCATAAACACAATTATACCATTGCGAGAAGTTGAAAAAATAACATCATTTGATTTTCGGGACGCAAAACAAAGAGATGTGTGTTTAGAAATCACCAGCGCCACACTAAATTTTAAAAAAATAGCATGGTTTAGGTTTTAAACCACATGGAGTACTGCACTGCCTCATTAAGCTTCATGTTTTCTTCATTTCCGCGACTCCAAATTTATATGAATTCCAACTCGAAGCTCCAAAATACCCCCAGCCCCGCATCAAATATTTAATATATAAATAGACGTAATGTCTCCCTGTCTGTGTGTGTGTTCCCTAACTCCTCCCTAACCACCGAACCAAAGAACGAATTAAACTGAATGAGGTATAATTGAAAAGTTTATAGCCCGGAAAATGTCGTAAAAGGGTTGAAATTTTAAAGTTTTACATGGACATCTTTATACTGGACAACACATTGATTTTCACCAAAGGGGAAAGAAACCCTATAGATTTTGGAAGTTAAAAAATTTTTGTCTTTGAATTGGTTAAAACATATTGGTAAGAGTTATTGGTCAGTGGAGAGCCAGAATATGATGATTTTTTGAAAAGATTAACATCTTTATTCTTCACTAAATAAACGTTGAACCTTTCTCCCTAACCGCAAAACGAATTGAGCTAAATGATATATCATTGGAAAGCTTACAGTTCGGGAAATGTCGTGAAGAAGTTGAATGTTTGAAAAAAATAATTGCATGAACATTTTTCTGCTGAACAAGACATTTTCACCTGAGACGTAAGGAACCCGTTTCCTTAACCACAAAAGAAATTGGGCTAAATTAATGAAATATCATTGGAAAGCTTACAGTTCGGGGAATGTCTTAAAGGGGTTGAATGTTTGAAGAAAAAAAATAACATGGGCATTTTTATGTTGCCGCACAACAGCGCATTTTACCTAAGCGGGAGGGACCTTCCGCCCCAACCAAAAAACGGATTGGGATAAGCGAGATATCATTTGAAAGCTTACAATCCGGAAAATGCATAAAAAGGTTGAATGTTTGGAAAAAAAAGTATAACATACACCTCTTTATACTAAAGGACAATGCAGTTTCAGTAAAAAAGAAGGTACCCTTCTCCCTAACCACATAGCAGATTGGACTAAATGAGCTATATTTGCAAAGTTTACTGTCCGGGAAATTGTAATAAAGGGGTTGAATGTTTGAAAAAAAAATACCTGGACATCTTTATGCTGGACAACACATTTTCACCAAAGTGGGAAGGAGCCTCCTTCCCAACAACCAAACAGATTGGACTAAAATGAGGTATCATTGCAAAACTTACAATCCAGGGAATATCATAAAGATTTGAATTTAAAAAATAAATTAGCAAACGATTCTAAAAATAAAGAAAAAATTAATTGTCAGCCGTGTGGCTGACACGGTTACTTGATTTTTAATAATGATTAATTTTTAACCCAGTGCTAACAAGTTTGTTTTTGTAAATAGTATTTAATTTTTTTGTTTTCTTAATTTTTTAAATGTCATTCATTTGTCATTCATTTCAGAGCAATCACAAGGTGGCAGAGAAAACGAGACTGCTAATAAAAAAGTGGCGAGATAACGAGTGCAAAACGGACCCTTCTCTCAGTCTTATGCCCAATCTCTATTCTGAACTAAAAAAGGACGGTGTCAGTTTTGAATCTTCAGACCCGGTAAGCGCATACATTGCTCGGAGTTCGGATATTAGGGTGGTAAACCGAAGCCTTCTGAAGATGTTGGAATAAACACGAGAAGAAAAAAATCTTTAAAAAATGTGTATTTTGGATCAAAAAGTAGTTTTTAAAAAGTTTTTTTTTTCAAGTTTGTCGTGGTGAACACACTGATTTAAACATAAAAACCATTATATAAATAAAAATATGCAAACAAATACATTTTGGGTCGATCCGATCCACCCATATCCCGTATAATTTTTTCTTCATTTTTAATGTTTGGTTCGTTTTTATATAAATTACTTTTTACATATTTTAGGTTATTTGTTTAAAAAAATTCCGAAGTTCAAACTAAGTATGTCTTCACAAACCCCGTCACTCTCACAGTCACCGATCGTCTTTTGGGACTATAGGTGGGCAGCTCCCAGATTTTTGGGGAAACATACTTGGACTATACATACCTGACCCTCAAAAATTGCGGGGAGGAGGGGGGAGGGTGTCCCAAAAAATCTTTTGGGTATACCTCAAATACCCCATTTTTAGCGTTTTTAGTACTGAGAGTCCCCCCAAATTTAAAAGGTATGGATGTCTGCGGTACCTCCTGCTTTATGGGGGGGCGAGGGAGCATAGGTGTTTTTGGTCGGGTCCGCTAGGGGGGGGGTCCACCCCCGAGTGGAAGGCCAAAATTTTTTAGGGGGGTCCAGGAGGATGCGGACCCCCCTGGCTTTTTAGGGGGGGGTCGACCCCGGGTGCGAGATTTCAAATTTAGGGAGGGGTCAAGGGGGTCCAATTTTTTTAGCAAAATTTTTTTAACTCAATAATTTAAGTGTTTTTAGGTCTAATATTGAATTTTATGTATTAAAACAGCCTATTTAGGCCTAAAAAGTGTATTTAAACACTGTTTTTAACTAAAAAACCGTGTTTTTGACAGTAAATAAAAAAATATACTTCCAAATTGGTCAGGAGGGGGAGCGGGGTCAGCCTCGCTAGGGGGGGGGGGTCAGGCCGGACCGCTCTCGAGCTTTGGAGGGGAGGGGGGTCCCCCCTGAATTTTTTTAGGGGGGGTCCAAAATTTTGGCTCTAGGCTAGGGGGGGTGGACCCCTCTGTCCCCCCCCAAAAACACCTATGCGAGGGAGGGTGTCGGCAGTAATCGGTATTTTTGGGGGTATACGTATAATCATAGGTGGGCAGCCTCTCGGATTTGGGGGGGGATACCAGACCTTCCAAATTTGGGGAGGGGGTATCCCGAAATTTTTGGGTATATGCCAAATAGCCCATTTTTATTGTTTTTAGTACTGGGACCTCCCAAATTTTAGGGGGGGGGGTGTCCAGGGTACCCCCAAATTTTAGAGGAGGGGGTGTAGGCTATAGTCGGGATTTTTTTGGGGGGTATAGAACCCCCCAACCCCCCCCCCTGCCCACCTGCTATGGGTATAACCCCTTCCCCCTGCCTACCTATGTTTGTGACTGCTCACAGGATCTTGCAGCCTTTCTCTGAACTGACAACTCAAACTACAACAAAAAATTCAAGTGTTTCACTTCAGTTTCGTCGTGCGTATCCATGTATGCATGTGATATGTTTATGTTTAGTCGACAACGTACAGGTTGCTTACATACCTAAAATGAGAAAAAAGAAAATTTAAAAATATAGGGGAAAAATCACCACTTAAATGATTAAACTAGTTTAATGATGTTTTTTAATTTTGTTTTGTCCATTTATTAATCATACACCTTGAAATATTTTTCAAAATACCTTATTTTCTATTTAGTAATAGAAACATATTTTTATTATAATTTAATAATTTGATAATAATAATAATTAATAATCATTTCATAATTTCGAGTTTAGCGAATGTTTACAAAACAGTCTAGGAGTTTTACACCAGTGAAACAAATATTACTACATTTTTATATATTTTAGCCAAAGAAATCCACTAAAATTTCTAATGATCCGAACGTAGTGTCAACACAGGAAGAGGAGGAAGCCATCGCAAGAGGTATTTAATTTTTTTACAAGAATTATTAAAGGTTGTAATTAGAATAAAGAGACATAATATTATGATGCTTGGCTGCACTCCAGGAACCCGAAAGGGCGGTATGGACGAGTCCAAAGGATGAATAGAGCTCTATATGAGCATAGGAGGAGTAGGGTGGAGTCCACCCCCATCTCTAGCCTCGAAATTTCGAACCCCCTCCCCTGGAAAAAAATCTAGGATCCCTCCCCCAATTTTTTTTTTTTATTTTGACACCGTACCCCCTGTGGAATTCTCAATCCACCCCTTCCTCCCTCACCCCTTTTTTAAGCCAAATTTTGGGTATAAATTTAGGTCAAAATTAACTGTCAGAAACACGTTTTTGTAGTAAAAAACTACTTTTGTACTCTTTTTATACATAAAAGCCTATTTTGGTATATAAAATCTATATTAGTGCTAAAAACCTAAATAAATGATTTAAAATAACTTTGTTTGGAAACCGAACCCCCTCTAGATTTCAAACTGGCCTACCCCAGGTCGACCTCTTTAAAAAGCTAGGGGTGTACTGACCCCACCTGGACCCCCTTCCTAGCTTTCAAAGAGCCATTTATCCGGGTAGTCACCCCCTAGTTTGCCGCTCCATGCTCATCTATGGATAGAACCCAGCCGATTGTCAAGGGTGTGGGACGGGCAGAAACCCCCTTCTTGGATTTGAAAATTTTTTATATTAAAGGTTTTAAAACGCGCCAGGAAATTTAAAGTTAAGTGTTTAAACCTGTATTATTTTCTGTAAGTGGGAACAAAACAACAATTTTATTTTCAAAAATACGAGGTTTGATGGTCTTTTAGAAAGGTAAATCCTATTGTCAAGGGTGTTCAGGATTTCCTCCGGGGTGGAAAATTTTTAAAAGTTTTAAGCATCAATAAGTGTAGAATTCTTATTTATTTTCTGATGTTTTTAAGTTGGAACAATAAAATAATTTAGGTTAGAATTTAGATTTTAACTGGAAGGATTTTAGCCGCGACACTCAAAAAGTGTCTGGCGGATCTTTAAGACCCTAGTTTGTTAATGTTTCGTTGGACTTATATAAGTAAAGAGTTACCTTTGTGGGGTAATCGCTCAATAAAAGCCAATTTTTTATCATCCTATTTCCAAAATAGGTTGTTTTATCTGAATTATTCAATGTGTGGGAAATCTTACAAGTACAACAAATTCTCTATAAAAAGTGGCGACGTCGCATGCCATTAACAGGCAGCATACTTTCAGACGACGTCATCATAATAGCACTCTTATGATAAGAAAATACCCCCATTTTAATTCATGCAAATTTCCGTAGAGAGTTTGTCATTATTATGGCATAACTTAATCTTATTTTGAACTGAAATAAATTTATTTATTCGTGCAAATAAATAATAAAACCATTTCAATTTAGACGAATTAATAGAAAATATGCTATTATACTGGCATAATTCAAGAGATGTGCTATTATAATGACCTACGCTAGCGTGCTGTGCCACTTTTTATACAGTCATAGGTGAGAAAGGGGGGGGGGCAGGGTGGGGTCCACCCCCCTAGCCTCGAAATTTTGGGGACCCCCCTAGACGAAAATCTATGGGGGGCCCCTCCCCCAAATTTCCAAATTTTTTACCCCTGACCCCCCTCTAGATTTTGAAATCTGACCCCCCCACCGCCCTCAGGAAAATTTTAGGTACCTTTTTTATACTAAATTTTCTTCCAAAAACGTGAATTTTCATCACATATTCATGCTTTTACACCCTTTTTATACATGAATATGGCTTTTTATTCAATAAAATGTAGTATTATCCTATAAAAAGAACAATTATTAAAGTTATTATGGTTTAAAACTGTTTTGCTTTGGACACCGGGACCGGACCCCACCTGGACCCCCTCTAGATTTCAAAATTTCGCACCCCCGGTCGACCCCCCCTAAAAAGCTAGGGGGGGGGGTCCGGATCCCCCTGAGACCCCCCTCCTAGAATTCAAAATTCGATTTACCCCGGGTAACCACCACCCCCCCCTAGGTTCCCTGACCGTGCTCACCTATGTAAACAGTAGTTGCACATTTTTCGTTGGTTATAGTATATTATATTTGTATAGTTGTGGTTTTATCATCATTTAAAAACCCCAGCAGTCAAGAGTTGATAAGAACCTTTTTCAGAAGAGGTACGAGGAATTAAATGCTTTCCGGGGTGAAAAATTTTTTAATATGAGCTTTTAAAACACTTGAAAACGAACCCAAAATTTAAATGCACAAACTTTTACTATTTTTTAGTTTTTTAACAAAAAAAAACAATATAAAAGTTAATAAGATTTTGGCTAAAACTATATTCTTCTTAATAACATTTCCCACCCTTTTCTTCCTATTATGTTTTTTAACAATCGTTTTTTTTTCTTTCAAAAATAGAATGTTCTTATAATGATTTTAAACAGATTTTTGTGTACGGTATTTTAATAAAGAATTAACGTTTTTTTATTTAAAATTGAAAAGGAGTTGTTAAGGTTTACAAATTTTTTGCTTTCCCAAATTTTGATAGTTAATTACAGACCTGTGCACGGTCTGGAAATGCCCTTCTCGCTTTATTGGAGGATTTGCCCCCCCCCCGTTTTATTGCCCTTGCCCCCCTCCCAAAAAGAAAAAAAGTACCCTAAAATTATGGCGACGTTTTTGACCTATTATGACGCCATCATCGCGAAATTTTTGCAGTTTTTAGCTAGGGACGTAACCAAGGGGGGCGGGTGGGGGAGCGGCCGCCCCTCGAAACGGTCGGACAGGGGGAAAATAAGGATAGTGGTTGGGCGGGGGGGGGCGGCCCCCCCCCCCCCCAAGGGTCGCCAGATAGTAAAATTTTGGGGTTTTCAAAGGCAAAAAATTCAAAATTTTCTAGCCCCTCGTTAATCGCTCGGCGCCAAACTATAATAAAATAGTTTTAGTACCCCGATTGACCCCCAAAAACCAAAAGTTTTTTTCTGCTTCGCTTCGCTCAGCGGTCACTTTCTATATAGTATACATACATATATCTCGCTAGTTATCTTGCCTAATGCTAATGTTATTTCAAAGTTAGTACAATATTTTTTATAAGTAATAAGTACTACACAGAAAACAAAACAAACAATCATATTGGTTGATTTATGTACCTCTTCTCTCCTAAATTTTCCAGCCGCCTATAGCATTGGCACGGATTTTTTTCATATAGGTAGGTACCCTAAAAACATGGAGTCGAGATGCTGCTCATGTGCTTTGGTTTACAATGTGGGTGAAGTCAAGGGGTCTGAAAGGTCTCTAAATTCCTTTTTTTGTGAAATCCAGGCTCTGCCAATGTGTGCTAATGTAATTTTTAACTAAGAAAACATGTTTTTACTGCTAAAAACATTAGATAATAAGTTATTAGGCCAAAAACAGTGTATTATACCGATTTATCTACGTTTATCCCTGTTTTTTAACGTTTTCAAAAATTAAGGGGAGGCTCCGCCCCCCCCCAAAAAAAAAAACAAAATTTTGGGGGAGCCCCCCCCTCAAAATTTTTTTTTGTACTACAATCCGCCCCCTCCCCAATGAAACTCTTGGTACGTCCCTGTTTTTAGCCTATTTCAATGTACTTTTAGCCATTTTAGACCTATTTTTACCTTGATTTCGCTTTTTTTGTCCCTTTTTTCTCTTTTTCCTTTTTTTTCTCTTTTTCCTTTTTTTGTCCTTTTTTCTTCTTTTTTTTCTTTTCCCCTGTTTTCCCCCCGTTTTATTGCCCCCTATAGGTGGACAGGGGGGGGGTTGGGGGTTATACCCCCAAAAATCCCGATTATAGTCGACACCCCCCCCCCCCTTAAATTTGGGGGTACCCCGCACATCCCTCTTAAAATTTGGGGGGTCCCAGAACTAAAAACGCTAAAAATGGGGTATTTGGGGTATACCCCCATAAATTTTGGCACAACCCCCCCGATTTTCGAGGGTAGAAATACTCCCCAAAATTTTTGGGAGGGGTCAGATTTCAAAATCCAGAGGCGGTGAGGGGTAACAAAATTGAAAATTTAGGAGAGGGGGGGGGGCTGGATTTCTTTTGGGGGGGGAGGCAAAATTTCGAGGCTAGGGGGAGAGGTAAGTAGACCCTACCCTCCCCCCCCCTGTTCATCTATACTTCCACTCCTCATTTGTTACATGAATCGTATATGGATACACGAACTTAAACTTATGATTGTCTTTACGACCTAATATCTATTGAATATTATTAAGATGGCCGTTTAAACTTTTGTTATATTAATTTAGCGATTCAAGAATCGTTAAAAGACGCTGGAAGTGCGTCCCCAACGGCAACAGCGAACAAAACTCAAGCGCAGCAGTCGTCCCTCTACCCATCCGCTTTCGGAGGAGCTGGGGGAGGTGTTTATTCCGGCCCCGGCACGGTGCAGCCCGGCCCGGCTGCCGGGTCTTCAGGGAGAACGGTAAAGGCGCTTTACGATTTCGAAGCAGCGGAAGATAACGAGCTGACGTTTAAAGCCGGTGACCTGATCACTGTACTGGATGACAGGTATACGGTCCTTTCTACCATACATGGGCGCGTGGGTTAGGCCAGAACCAAATTCTGGGAAGTAGGGTTTAGCCACCTCCACGCCAAAAAAAGTAATAAAAAGTTTAAAAATGCAATAGAAAGGGATTTTGACCCAAAATTAGAGTTTTTTAAACCTATTTTTTCTTTAAAAAAAAATAAAAAAAAACGTTAGGGTTATATTAAAATGCACTTCAGAAAAAATAATACGGGTAAAATTCGCTCATCGGATTTTAGTCTCCCCCCCCCCCGCCCCGCTCCCCAAAAAAATGAGGTTTAGCGAACACCCCACTGCGAGGCAAGTTGCTTCGAGCCAAATCTATGGTAGTGAAGGTTTCTTTTTTTGGCCCCAGGTGCTCGTGCTGCCAACCACAGCTTTTATAATATTATTTCTTCTACTATAGACTGGGAAGAATTATACCATGCCTTAGAAGTAAATCTCTAGAAGTGCATAGGGAGATGGCTTTGAATTCGAAATACGTCTCAAATGGTAGGAAACCGACCTTTTTCGGTCAAGATGTTGCCTTAGTTTTTGTTTAAAAAATCTCAATCAAAACCTAGTTGCTGAAATTCTCTATTCGTTTTTGTATGCTTTTTCTATTTTCTAGGCAGTTCTTTTAGTTTTAGGCGGGAAAGAGTTGCTAGATAATTTTCCATGAATAATAATTATGAATTTCAAAAACTGCTAGCTCTCTTTGAAGTCTACATAAATTGTTTTGCAGTTCGTGATAGCAACAATGTTAAATTTAGGCGACGTAAATTTACATTTTATATTTAACTACCTAAACACTAATTAACTAAAGCGATATGTTTTGCGTCTTATTTTACGGCAAGCTGTATTCCACGTCGAATCTATAATAAAGCGTTATTCATACTACCATTAAAAATTTCATAAATTTTTTCAAAAGATGTGTGCTAAATTTAGCTGCAAGTTTCTAATAAAAAACTTTTGCAGTGATATTAACTGGTGGAACGGGTCGAACAAAGGAATGACGGGTTTGTTTCCAGCCAGTTTTGTAACAGCTGATTTGTCTTCAGCAGTAGAATCTTCAGGTAATTACACTCATGCCTTAACAAATAGAGTGTTTAGGGTGAAGTGGTTTCCAGTATTTTCGTTTTAAAATTTTTAGGTTCGTCTTCCTAAAAGATAAAGCGAAAGGGAAGTACCCCTGTAAAAAAATTTTATTTTTTTCCGCTCACCTTTTTCAAATCAGTGTTGTTTGAATTTGTTGGCAGGAGTGATTTTTCTAAACTACCGACAGTGACAACCCTCATAAACTTTGAGGTTACTAAAAGCATTTCCTAAAAACTTGGTGAGTACCTGTACCAGTAGAAGAAATACCAAAGATAAAGGTTGGTAGAATAACTCTAAAGTTTCATCATAGGTAAACACTGTTTCAGAACCTATGAGATGTTTACCCGTGCAAAGGTATTTAACCTAGGAAAATGTGTCGTTGTACACTAACTTTTTTACCAGAGTTTTACAAGAAAAGTCTCCCGTGCTATTTATCATAATTAATATTTCAATGTGAATAAATTTATTGCCACTATAATCTGTCACAGGTTTTTCGCTATGATAATACTCGCTCTATAATGTCAATTATTCATATTACACCTAATATTTGTGTTCGTTTAAAACCATTTTACTGTGTTTTAAGAGAAAAAAACTGTACAGTTTGATGAAAAAGTGGACGTGAAAGAAGTTGAACGGGTGCCTGACCCTATCACAATTAACGAAGTAAATTTTATTTTATCAATATTAAATTTTTATTTACATTTTGATGCTAAATCATTTCACTTTGACGATGGCAAATCCAAATCGTTCTATCAATATGAGTGTATGGTACTATTTACTATCTATAAATATCAATTTGAACTTTTTCTCTCAACAGATTTTATTTGCAATTAAACTTCTCATAGCTTTTAAAAAGCTTTCTCCGAAACAAAATAATGGACAAAACCATAGTCGTAGTCGGAATTTCGGAAGGGGGGTCCAACCCTGAACAAAATTTCGGAAAGGGGGTAGGAGTCCAGGGGCGTCCAAATCCGAAAGGTTATAAACGAGCTAAAAAAATATCCGGCGCTTCGCGCGGAGTGTTTAGTGTCTTGTTTATTCCACATGCTTCATTATTTTTTTTATTATTTTATTAAAATAAGTCCATAAAAAAGTTTTTTACAAGCAATTTGATACCTTAAAATTTTTGATTTTTAAAACATTAACAACTGAAAAATGAGTACATTGAATTACAGCTGAGCAATCAAAAGTGCGAGAAAATGTTTTTAAAATTACTTCTCCTAACCCTTAAATTTTTAATTATACTATATAATAATCTAAAAGGGGGAAAGGGTCCAGCGTGGTCTTATCAAGAATACAAAACAAAGTATATAAGACAAATTTGATAGTGAAGATCAATAAAAACATTAAGAATGGGTAGGTTGGGACGGGACCAGCATGCTCATACCAGAGTCCAGCATGCTCATAGCAAGATTACAAAACAAAGTAACACACATTAGCCATTAAGAAATGGAGACCTATTAATCGAGCGCTGAGCGTAGCAAAGCGCGAGAAAATTTTTCAAAAATGGCCGTTCTAGACCCCTTAGTTTTTTACCCCTGGTGACCCAAAAGAGGGTGTCTAACCCCAAATTTTTCCCTTTGCCGACCCAAAAAGGGGTGGTCTAGACATTCTATACCCCCTGGCTACGCCCATGGGCAAAACGATTTTTATGTATTATTAAAGTAATTCGATTATAAAAAAAAATTTAGAAGTCTTTTAGTCTCCTACCTACGTATCACACCGACCAGATTGGTGTACTGATTAATGAATTATTTTAAACTTATAAATAAAAAAGTATCCTAAAATTTAATGACTTTAATTAAATCCGTTTTACAAAAACATATGTTTATTTTGTTGACAACTTTAAAAAAAAACTGGACAGGGAATTATGTACCTGAGCTAATAGCATTTTTTCTTAGTTGATTTTTAACAGTATCAATTGCTTGTTTAAACAATTAATTTTGTATTTAAAATTTTAAGTCGAAACTTGACGAGTGTCTTCAGCTGTTGGAGGACGCAGATCCGACCGGAGAAAGACCCGATCCCCCTGAATTGGCGCAACTAGAAGGTACATCCTTGTGTGTATGTGTGTGTGTGTGTGTGTGTGTGTGTGTGTGTGTGTGTGCGCGTGCGTGCGTGCGTGTGTGTGTATATCTTTTGTTTATTCCAATTTTGGTTTTTATTTTAATAACCTTGAGTCTGCTAAGACTATATAAGTTATTATTTTACTCATTCTGAAGCCTTTTTTAAGCCTTAAAAAGTTTCTTATAGGAAAAAGTTATGACGAAGTTTAAACTAAAAAGATCAAGCAATTTCTACTAACAAAAAATTTAAACTAATAAGATAAGCTATTAGTTTTACCACAAAATTTTGTAGGATATTTAAATATAGGTAATTATAAACTTTTTGCGCCTTTATTTTTAAGCGGACTGTCTGGCCATGGGTCCTCTGATCGATCAGGAGCTGGGGGACTTGGATCGGCAACACAACGCCATGGCGGATCTGGATGTGAAATTGCGAGACGCTTTCAATCTCTACGACGACGCCATGAAAGAGGCAACCGCTTTGTTCCAGGTACAGAAGTTCACTGCTTTGTCAGTAGTCAGTATGGAAAAATAAACGGAAATTACGACAGGATGGTGTAGTATTTTGTTTGTTGAATAAAAATGCGTGGATGGGGTGTGGGTTCAAGGTCATAATGACAAAGAATTAAGGCAATCAAGGGTTGTAATGCACAGACATTAATAAACTTTGTTTTGGTTGAAAATATAAAAGTAAAAAAAAAACCATAGTTTTATCAAAATTTAATAACACCGTGAAATGAAGTGCACTGTATGGACCTACCTAGCATTACAAAATTTTGGGTCCGCAACCCCGCCGCGAAATCAGAATTCGTTATAAAATCCATGATTTTTACTAAGTTTTTTGAGAACTTGGAGATTAAACAACAATATTAAAACAATTTCAAGTATTTTTGTTAATTCTGGCCATTATTTAGAGCTATTTTAAACGTAACTATGGTTTGTCGTAATGTAAATTTGTTTCGGTTAACCAAAAAAATTTTTTTTTCTAATGCTGTAGTTAGCAGGCTAAAATTTCTCAAATAGATGTTTTATTATTTTGTAGTATTTCTAATTTCAAAAAAATAAAAAAAACATTTAATTCAAGAGGAATTTTGTTTCGTGGTGGGACCGCCGACCCAATTTTTGTTATGCTAGGTAGGTCCATTGTTATCCCATTATGCAGAGCATAATCACGTCGTAAACAGTAATAATGCACATAATATACTACAGAGTTTAAGTATGTACAGTTCTATAATAGCTCAAATCAATAATCTAAACCACGCCATTTGTGTGTAAGGTGGTTCTTGTTTAATGATCAGATCAGATAACAGAACTAATATTTTACTATGCATAATCTATGCATAATTTAATTCTACTCTATCATCATTTCATTTTTCTTTTTTCTTTTTCTTTTTTTTCCTTTCTTTTTTTATCAACAACATCAAATTTGCGACTTAATCGCCGCCAACATAAACTACAATTCTAACAAATTATCAACATAGCTATCTGAAATGACTTTAGAGGCTCAAAAGAGCGCTTATTTAAGTCAGTTTTTTCTTGAATGCATCCAAAGAATCGACAGTTACTTGAGGTGTAACCACCCTATTTGCAAAAAAAAAAATTTCCTTGCATTAATTTAATCAAATATATAGCTTGAAGTTGAGATTTTGTTAAAAAATACACTTGATTTTTTATTACAATACATAAATCTTCTTTGTGTACAAATATATCCGCGTTTCAAAATTAAACATGAGAAAAATCTGGCCTTGTTTTGAAATTCCGTATATTTTTGTTAGTTTTAATTTTCAATTAACACTCAGTGACTTTTTATAAAAACCTAACAAAGCTGAGGGGAATGGCCCAATGCGCAATCCATAAACAAAAAAATTTTTTTTACTTTAGTCCCAGTTGGGATTGGCGAGTCAGCAGCAAATGGTTGTACCAGGACAATCTCAACAGCAAATGTACGTTTCAGCCCAACAGCCTCAACTCCAATCCCACCAACAGTACGTTCCGCAGAATCCCCAGCAGGGTTCAACGACTGTGCAGCAGCAAGCCATTTACGCCCAGTACCCGACTTACCCACAGGGAGGAGATCAATCCCAGTCTCAACACAACTACCAGTCTGTGCCCATACAAAAGTACGAGTACTGGCTAATGTTTTTTCTAAGATGTTTGTTTATATTAAAAGTTTTTACTTAGAACGATACCGCCGTACCTCTAAATATAAGAGCGTGCTGGTGGGAGCTTACCACCAGAACTCCGGCTACCAGGGTTAGCTTCTCCAGACTGTTATTTGGGGATAGGTACCTAATTACATGCCCAGATGACCAGACCGCCTCATTCTCCTGAAATAAAATGTTGACCCCACGCTTCTATTGAGTAAAACGTGGTTTTAAATAAAGTAGCCTACAACAATTACGGGTTATTGTCATAATTTAAAAACAAAATTGAGACTTGTTCAACATTGAATTTTTTCCCATGTATGGCAATTTCCACTCTGAAAAAAAAATCACTCACCAGGTGGGCAGCCTCTTAGATTTTCTTTTTTTTTGGGAGGAAGGTATCGGTATACCAGACCTCCGAAATTTGAAGGAAGGGTGTCCCAAAAATTTTTTTTGGGTATGCCGTAAATACTCATTTTTTGTTAGCTTTTTTAGTACTGGGACCCCAGAATTCTAGGTAGGTGTTCGATGTACCCCCCAATGTGAGGGAGGGGGTTTCGAGATTTTTAGGAGGGTATAACCCCTCTCCCCCAACCATACATGGGCACGGAGGGGGGGTTAGGGGGGGAGTTAACCCCCCCCAAATTCTGAGAAGGGGGTTTAACCCCCCCCCCCCAATTTTGGAAAAATGAAGAAAAAAAATGTCTTTAAAATGACTTCTAACTGCCTCCAAACTTAAGTTTTGAGGTCAAAATGATTGTTTTAAGCAATAAAAAGCTCAAAAATGCAATAAAAAGGGCTTTTTGACCTAAAATTGGCGTTTTTTACCTATTTTTCCTTCAAAATCGAAAAACGATATGGGTAAAATGCACTCCAGAAAAAAAACGATATGGGTATTTTGCGTTTCTCGGATTTTAACCCCCCCCCCTAATTTGGGGTTTAACCAACCCCCCCCACTCCGGACCAACTTGCCCATGTATGCCCCCAACCAACCTGGCCATCTATACCCACAGCCACAGACCTTGTACTTATCCCTTGAATGTTCTTTCCATCTAAGTGGCGGCCAGAAAATTTCCAAATTCTTTTCTCCTTTTGTCAAAGTTTTTTAAGTACCATTATTGTCTTCGATTTTCTATTTTCCTTCTTTAAAAACAAATTTTTAGCAAAAATAATATTGTTGCGCATTTTTATGCAAAATAACATAATTAAATAAATCATTCTATCAAACCTCTAAAAGCAACAATTATATTTTCAAAACATTATGTTTCTGAAATCGCAGCCAATCTTCTTATCCCTTTTAAAGTTTATAATTTTTTTAGCAGAGTCGACTTCCTTTAACGTAGTCGACTTCCTTTTTATAATCTGGGGTGGTATGCTGAAGGTTTAATCCGACATAAAATTAATCTGAGATTAGCGATTGTCGATGTCGACACACAGTAAACATACTAACAGTATTGATTGAATAATCTAGGTTAACGGAGTTAATAGATTTAATCTCAGATTAAATCGCCACTAATCCGAGATTAGCGGAAAAAACCCGCAAATTTTTAATCCACCTCCAGAGGTGGTTTAAAAATTTGCAGAAATTAATTATTTAATCTCGAGTTAGTGACGATTTAACAGACTTTAACGATTTAACTGTGCACGGTCTGGAAATGCCCCCCCCCGTTTTATTGCCTCCCGCCAATAAATAAAAATACCCTAAAATTATGACGCCATTTTTGACGTATGATGACGCCATCATCGCAAATTTTTTGCTGTTTTTAGCCTATTTCAATGTATTTTAAGCCATTTTAGACCTATTACCTTATTTTCGCTTTTCCCTTCTTTTTTTCTCCTTTTTTCTCTTTTTTTTCTTTCCCCCTGCTTGCCCCCCTGTTTTATTGCCCCCCTCCCGTTTCAAAAAAGTTGCCCCCCGTTTTGGATTTGCCCCCCCCCCCCAATAAAACCCCGGGGGGCAGTATACAGGTCTGATTTAATCTGAGATTAAATCTAATCTGAGATGAAATTCGTTAAACTATATTATCTAATCGATACTGCTAGTAGGTTTACTGTGTGTCGACAATCGCTAATCTCAGATAAACTTTAAGTCGGATTAAACCATCAGCATACGACCCCAGGGCTTAAAGATTTTACAAAGTATAACGAGGTTGCAGTTGAGTTGGGCTAGGTTCCGGTACTTCGTTATTACCTAATAAATTAATCCCGCCTTACCACTATAATTACTTTTCATATATAAAAGGACAAAACTATTATTGTACGTTCAGACCGGATGGTTTGAAAATGCCCCCCCCCGCTTTTTTGGAGGATTTGCCCCACTCCCGTTTTATTGTCCCCCCCCCCCCTTGACAAAAAAATGAAAAAGTACCCTAAAATTATGACGCCATTTTTGACCTATGATGACGTCATCATCGCGAATTTTTTGCAGTTTTTAGCCTATTTCAATGTATTTTAAGCCATTTTAGACCTATTTTTACCTTATTTTCGCTTTTTTTGTCCCTTTTTTCCTTTTTCCTTCTTTTTTTCTTTTTTTCCTCGTTTTTTCTCTTTTTTTTCCTCCCATGCTTGCCTCCCCCCCCGTTTTATTGCCCCCCCCCCCCCCGTTTCAAAAAAGTTGCCCTCCCCCGTGCCCCCCCCCCCCTTTTGGCAATGGCCCCCCCCCCGTTTTAAACCGGGGGGGCAGTGCACAGGTCTGTACGTTTAGGTTAATACAAGAAATTTATTGTATTTTTTTATTTTGTATTAGCGTTCCACAGCATTATGGAATGGTGCAAGGAGCTCAAACACATGGTCCTAATGTGCAGTCTTACGTCCAATATCAATGATAAACAATGAACTTTACTTTTTGATGTTGCCTGTTGTACATTTTTACTGATTCTCAGTGTACACTGGATAAATCTTCGTTTTTCTTTTCTTTTTTTCAAATGCTGAATGACGCCTGAATAATATTGTAAGGTTACAGATCTACTGTTTTAATTAATTTATTATTTTATTTGAAACGCTAAAGCCTTTGAAAAATATTATTGAGATTGGAAAAAATTTTATGTGAGCATATCTTGCTAACAACGGTACAGTTTATTCTTTATAGCAATACGTAACTGAACGAAGGAC